>JAIUZE010021563.1:0-51015 GCA_022085475.1 Heliosperma pusillum | reverse complement strand
ATCTCAAGAATGCTCGTCGCGAACGAGAACTCTAATTATCCAAAAAGCAAAGTCGAAAAAGTGAAATCGAAATTCAAAACAACGTTAGTAAGTGCAGGACTAGTTATCAGACGCGTCTCCAATAACAAGTGCAAACATCCAACCAAACGCAAAATCCAAATATAAAAGCAAAAGAAATCCATTTTCTCCAAAAAGAGGGTACACAAACCATTTTTAAACTTCTTTGAAACGTTAACTTAGAAATATAATATGGAAATTCGAAGGTTTTCTCAAAGATCAAATCAAAATCAGAACACATTACACGTACATAGAGCGACTCGAGCATCACAAACACAAATTAGTGAATGAAAATGTATACAAAACACACAAAAACAAAACAAATCGCACTCCTAGGGATAGGAAGACGACAATAAAATCGGCAGGAAGATCTACAAGAATTCGACATCACAACTCTAATAATAAACCAATTCCTCAAGAGAATGCAATTTACCCAATTTGCAATTCATCATTTTCAATCATTAGATTTCTACTGAAATATTCCATAATCACGAGACCTCAAGTCATCAACAAACCATTCAAACCAAATTAGCATCGTCTAGGGTCCATAGATTGAAATCTGCAGGGGAGGTCCTTTAACGTACTATAAAATCCTTAGATTCATCAAACTCTATCTGAGACCACTAACCAAAGAAAACTCATCTTAAGTCTCACGACAACGGAAAATCCACAATCCATTATCGGTTATAAGAATCCTTTAATATGCCATAACATCCTTAATTCGATCATTACTACGCTCGAAGCCTCAAACATAAATAGCCACATTAGCAAACTACGAAGGTTACTAATCCTCAAGATAAATGGGTTCACCATTCTAACTCTATAATCTATAACAACCGAGCATTCATTATCCAAAGCTTGCAACGAACATTTCTCAATTTCAAACTATGATTCCTTAAGAATAAAAGAGAATTACTAATTACAAACCCAAATGATCAATCACTTGGCAATCAAACAACCATTCAAATCATCTAATTCATCTAAAACTCAAAATGAAACGATTTTCATTTATGACAATATTCCTCAAACTTTGGGTACCAACTCAATTACTCTAAAGCAAGGTCTCTTTTACAATCCACCAATTAGAGACATCAAATTCTCAAATGATATCCCAAGCAACCGCTATACTACTCAACATCAACAAACTATTATCATGATCAACTCAATTCTCAAAATATCACTACAATACCAATGTCCAAATCTAGAACTACTAAGAGAGGATACATTATCACTATTAGGATTCATCCTAGAGCTTAAGTCATATTTCCCATGATGAAATAAAGCATGAAATTTGCTCAATCCAAGGACACATATTCTAACTAAAGAATCCCAAATTACATCACGCTTATTCTCTGAGCCTTACAAACGGAATATCCAATCCACTAGAGAAAAGATGAAGGAGCAACGAGATAGAAAACGGTACGGAATCTCAAGGAGAACACGGGAATAAATAAGGCACGAGATTACAAGAGAGGAGCGCTGAAAATAACAAGGTCAAGGAAGAGACAAAGCAGATAGTAGAGTTATGAAGATATCTGAGTAAGAAAGAAGATACGAGCATGCGATTTCTTAAAGATCAATCTTGACAAAAACATTCAAGAATGGAAATGAAAAGGAATGATGGCACGAGTAATGGTTTAAGGTTTAATCCACAAACTTTCTCCTTTCAAACTTAAGGCGATAGCAAAGCAAATCACCTCAATAACAAAGGTCTCTTACAAGGGACCATCGTACCACGATCATCAAAGTAAGGTACACCTAGATTTAACAAATCAATTACAACTCAATTCATCCACCCTTTCATATAACACGGATTCCCAATTGCGTAATTGCAGCTCAAGCATAATAACATTCTCTCAACTCCATAATTTGACACATTCCCAAACGTTTCAAAAACCGAAGAACCAATAAGGAATTCTCCATACTAATCTCTTTTCAACTCCTATGGCCACAAGGTAGAACACCTAACAAAACATCATTATCAACATCATATAGCCCACGAGTTCATTATTAACAAAGTACAACATCAAGTCAAACATCATCATTAACGTCCAAAGGTATTTCCATCATAGCTCACATCATCGAATCTCGCTCATATCTATAATCCTCAAGTAATATGGTTCAACTTACAACAAAACCTTACTACTTCAAACGAGTCTCCGATACCATAAGATAAGATCATATCTTTAAATCCAAGAACTATAGCCAGATGCTTTTCCACCAAGCCTATACTCACAAACACACAATAGGAAACCACACGACGTCACTTAACCTCAATAATATTTCGCACCTCAAGCTATCATTCAAAACTTCTTATTTACACCAATTAGACCTATCATAAGCATGCTCTTCCAAACAATACTAAACTTCTAAGTCCAAAAGACTAATTTACTAATGAGGTTAGAAGTCCTAGCCAACTCATTCAACCTTACACCATCAAATACCATGAACTATCTACACATTAGTCATGGCAAGCATCAAGCATTAAGATCATTTAACATACCTTACCACACTTTCCTCAAGGATACCATCTCTCACCACCATAGGGTGAAATTAGATCTAGATCATTTTCCTCAAATCACAAGTTCATTCTAACAAACACTAATAGTCCACAAAGTCTAAAATTCTTCCAACCAAGTACAATATGCCACAAACTAAAGGGTAAGGTGTCCACAAAAGGTCACATAAGGAAGTTGATGGTACAAATTGATAAAGAGGAGGAAAGTAACAAGAGTAATTTCCAAGGGGAAAAGAAGTTAGATGATTAAGAAGCATTTAGATAGAAGGAAGCGAGCATAAAACAATAAGGACGAGAGAATTCAAAGATGAGGAAGAAATACAATTCACTTAGGCTAGTAAATCTTCAAATCTCCGGTAGAGTATACTTCTTCTAGGTAACACAATGATCCACCTTAAGACGGTAGATACAAACAAACATAACATCACTCAACACAATCAACAAACAAGTTAGAACCTAACAACCATCAAGTACACCAACACTACCAAGTAAAGTCCTTAATTTCTACCCATCACTCATTTATTATTTCAAGGTCAAGTAGTTTAAGTTTAGGGTTCACGTGTGTGCGTCGGGAGCGATAAAGCTCTGATACCAACTGTGACAACCCTCGCGAATGCGGAAATAATAAACAAACAAGCATGTGAATTATATTGCGGAAATAGGTAGTTTTTAAAAACATTTATACATGCAAGTTAAATAAAACGAGGAGTGTCAAAATATTACAACTAAGTGCGGAAAATAACAAAGAGACGGAGTCTCTCAAAATGTTAACAAAGAACAAGTGGTTAGCAAATAAGCTAAAATCGTCTAGAGGTTAATCTTCCAGGGACAACGCCCGCTAGCTCACACCCGAACCCCAAAATATCATATCCAAAAAAATCAATCCATGCAAGCAACCTGTTCATTCATGAAAAACATGAACGCCACAGTCAGTGGGGAGGAACTCCGGGTTCTCCCAGCCATATCACCTTTAACGTACATATAAGGAAATACAAAAGTAAAATCATGCATATATAGATATACATGTGAGTGCGATAGAATAGATAGGCAATCCAATATTAATGATAATTTTTGTTCATGTGGAAATCAAATCCGTAACCATCATGTTATTCAAAGACTCGGGATAGACACTCTTAGGCAATCGAATACGCTCACTAGGGCTTGCATCTCACCGTTATCGGTATAAGATTGATAAGATTGAGACTCGACAGACAAACCACGTCAAGTCATGCGATGATCACAATAAATACAACATATTATCATCCATTCACGAACCAAGACCTTGACGGTGTCAAGTCATGCAATGACCATGAATACAATCATGAAATCACGCATTCAAAGACAACGACACAAAGACGACTCTCTCACGGTAAATGAAACGCACTAGCATCGTGGACATGGCAAGTATGATTAAAAGGCATCCACGGAATAAAGCATTTCCCGGAACGCATACACGATAAAGCATTTCGCGTATGTAGACTAATTTCCTCCTGGTATGACAACGATAATAATACGTTCCTAGTCTAAATCTGGCCAGACTCTCGGAATAAAGCATGTTCCGATTCGACATGTGGAAGACGTTCCACATCCAAGACTCGGTCTTACAATATAGATGCCGAGTACCCCAAATTCGGTAGATCAATTCACGAAAGAGGCGGAAAAGAGCTCAAGCCTCATAACAAGCGGTACGCTACATGCAAATAACACCACCTCGCAAGTACACAACATTTGACGGCCGGGTCGAACAACGCATAGCGTTCAACTCCCAACAACGTCGTCGTATGCCCACTAACACATGCATTTAAGCAGTAGGATACCTCTCCGTTCGACATTCCAGCCTTACGAACGGGAAGGTAGCCAAGGAAATGAGAGTATGGAGAATACAAAAGCACAAGACAAATTAAGTGATCAAACCGACTCATTTGTAAAAATCGACTCAAAGTGGGAACATATCGAAAACCGTCACAAAACATGTGATACATGCGAAAGAGATATCATATATCCAAAACATGAATATTATAGGACATTACGTAAAATTATACGATAAACCGATCATGCGAACTATTATAAATCACGAGTTTTAGAAGTTAAAAGAAAAATATACAGCCGTGTTCCAGGCCGGGCTGGAGACCGGCGGCCGGTGGGCCGGCTCAGAACACAGGCAAAAACCAAAAACAGAGGAAAGAGGTCTGGGCCGGTCAGTCGACCGGCGGCCGGTCGACCGGCACAGAGCTCCCCTTCATAAAAATCCAAACTTTCAAAGGTGTTTCTGGAGTGTTCCCAGCCGGTTGGCAGACCGGCGGCCGGTCGACCGGCCAGAAACCCCAGTTCATCCGTGAGCTCCCTTTACCTATTCAATCCATTTCAATTCTCATAATTCAATTCTAATAATCATCAACAATCAATATATATCATCAATATTCATCATATAACATCATTTACTAATCATAGCATGGTTTCTAATCTTCCTAATCGTATTCTAATACGATTTTCTAGCATATATCATGTAAAACACGTAAGCGATACCGAGTAACCCTTCACCGTTACCTTTGAGCGTCTCTAATGATCGTCAAGCTCCTCTTCTATAAGAAAATAGTCTTTGTCGGGATCTTGGAGGTCGCCACCTACAAATAGATCGTAAAAAGATGAATAAAGTTCATCTTGAGAAAGACGAAATGCTTAAAAAGCGAGAAAGACGATAATTTTATTATCAATACGGATAGAGGAAGGTACGGGAGGAAGAATAAGATAAACTTACGTAAATTCTATCGAGTAACGAAGAAACTACGCCAATTCTAAGATCGATATTCAAAGAGGAAAAGTTGCTTAAGGAAGAAGAAAGAAAGATGTGTTTGATTTTTGTGTTGAATGAATATTAGGTTAAAGAAGGAGTAGTGTGAGTTATGAGAGAAAAAGTCAAAGACGATTTTCAAAGTCAAGAAAGTCAAACTTGACTTAAGACGGCTTTTTCATGAAATCTCGCAGAAATTCCAAATACGAACTCGGAAATTCTAAATTCGACTCGGAACTTAAAATATAATTTTAAAACTTAAACTTATGAAACGATTCGAAATATTTCTATAGAACAAATAGGGTACATTTCGGGTGTTACATTGAGAGATCAAGTTGGCATTTCGACTATTTATGATGTGCTGTATCGCTACGTAGTATTCGAATGGATCAAGAATTAAGGTTGGTGCAAAACTCTTTGCCTACCCATTTATCTTTGAAAACATTTTAATGTTCATCCATGCAAATTTCGATCTTTAAAAATCAATTTACATTGAAGAGGTCGTACTTCTTCAATTAAAATTTACCAGGTCACATACCTGACCATAATGCATGGAGTCCATTACGAATCACATGACTCTAAGCCATAGCAAGAAGTTAGGACTAGAAACAGTCTTTTATAAGTCGCATATTAGAATTCATCACTATAAAGGAGCGATAAAATTCCACCTGACCTCCTAGGTTCCGAAGAAACAACTACTGAACAAGCAATGAGAAAAACTTTTTCCGGACCATATGCTCAGTTTGTGGCTCTTGAAACATTTTCTCCCACTCTGTCTTATCAAGAAATAATCGTATTTTTTATTGAAAGACAGCATCACGAGTCACAAACGCTTTGTTCTCGTGGTCAATGTGGGATTATTGAGCACTTGTTTCATTCAAATAACTTATAAATTAGGTACGCTACCTACCCATATCGTATATGGAATGAAATCAGACTGTTTTAAATGTGTTTTAATATGGTGGGAACAGAAATAGCAGACAAAAATATTAAGATCCCAAGGTTAGTCAAATGGCTCATTTTGACTTGATAAAGACAAAACCATATCGCATAAGGTTCTGTTTCTCTATTCAACAACACCTTATCTAATAATGTGTTTTAGAGAAGTTAACTTGTGAAATCATTTCACAATACTTTTGGTGAAAATCAAAGTCAATACTTAGATATTTATGGTTACGATTTAGTCGTAAGTCCTTGATCTAATGCTCTAGTGGTTAACTACTTCTCATTGAAGCTCTTTGAACTTTTCAAAGATTTCTCTTAGCACCTCGTTAAGTAGAATCAAACATAATATCTACTTAAATCGTAGGTAAATCAAGTGAAGTAATAATTACCATCTCTGGTTGTGTTTGTTATTGGACCACACATATTCTAATGTAATAGGGCCAATAACTCACTAGTTCGATTTCCTTTTAAATAAAAAGGGCACGAATCATCTTGCCTTGAATACAAGATTCACACGCACCATAAGATTCAAAATCAGATGGTTTAGGGATAGTTGTCAATACTAGCCTCTTAATGTGCTACACAATCCAGAATTAAGATTAGATAAGGGTCACCAATTTTGAGCCTTTACAATCTATATGACAAGTAATTACTAGTTTAGGTCAAGAATATAATTACCTTTGATTGGTATGGGATAACCATTGACCAAGTATAGGCATAAAAAGATACAACGTTTGTTCTATTCAAAAATGAAACAGTTGTGTCGTACACAAAAGTGGATACTATATTCTTTATTTAGAGGTTATGTACATAATAACGTTTATTAAAGTATACCTCTAAATCCAAAACTAGATTGATTACATTATAACTTTTATATGTCTCTATAGAAATAAAACTACATAGTTATATTTCCCTTGTAGGTCGACATTTAATTATGGTTAGTCGTCGCACGAATCATTATTATATGCATTGAATACATTGATGAAAACCATAATAGGTATCTAATACCCAAAAATTGCATTTAGCAAAATAAATGTCGATCATATAGATATTATGGGTGAAAAATTACACCCTAATTTCTAACTCTTTAGAAAACTTTGGGAAGATTCTTTTCTTGTGTCCTACACTGTAAAATAGAATCGTCAAAAGTTGGGTTCGACACCTTGCTTGGGTTTTGACTTTACTATTCAAAATAGTCTTGCCTTTATCCCTTGCCTTGTGTCAAAGTCGAGCCAACCTACTCTTGAACCTTTTCTTAACAATTAAGAATATAAACATCATTCTTAGTGCTCCCACTCACTTTCATGAATTTCTACTTAGACAAGTATATTAGAATTATTGTGAAGACTATTCTTCATTTCATTCATGGTTTTACCTTCAAAAGGATAAACATTTCATGATGTGACTACGGTATTTGGTTATTCACGATTTTAAATAAATCAATTAACCTAGTCGTCCCAACTGATTTGGCCTCTTTTGAGGTAAGCCTCGATAAGGAGTATAATGACGACATACCAAAATACAAATATTTTCTTTGGAGCAAAATTTGATGTACCATTGTTATAAGAAGGCGTCACAAAATATTCAAAAACGCTTTTGACTAAGTGTGACTTATTCATTTACTCTTCATAAGAGACATTTGCAATGGTGAATATGAGGATCAAAAGATACAATTCATTTTGTCTTTAGCTATGGTGGTATAAACGGAGATTGCAATCAAAATGCTACCGTATAAAATAATGGAAACCTTTTCCACGATTGAACGGATTTTTAAGTTCATAGAAGGATAAATAATTGTCATTGCGCGAATAAAAATAAATATCAACGGAAAATAAACATTCATTGCTTATAATTTACTTGTAAAACAATTTTAAACAAGTCACTCATATAATGACCCCTCACGAAATTATATAAGTGATTCCAAGACCCATCTTTAGACAAAAATAGTCATCGCATGCTACCTTTATCTAAAAATGGTAAGTCAATACTTGACTAATTCTACACTTAGAACTCTTGGTTGACGGATTTCAACTAAATCCATCTCCTAGTCCCAAGATAACGCTTATCTCGTTGAGTCCAATCCAATTTTGGCTTGTGATCGCATCACCCTACTTACCCGAGGTAAAAAGGGACCCACGAGCGTGGTAGCCCTAATGAACACGGGGTTCATAGGTGTTACTAATTGGTAAGGCTAAATCTCAATTTTTAAGTTATGTGAGAGGTCTTGTCAATTTTGTTATTAATTCCCTATAAGCGAACTAAGTCGGTGAATTGTGAATAACGTTGAATTGACAATCGAGAAATAAAATTGCATGTGTGACGATTTTGGCATGAGCGAAAAATAAAGCAAGCAACCAAGCAACAATAAAATCCTAGTATGGCCACCTAGCTAATCAAAATTAACTAGATAGTTACAAATTCGGAAACCAACTCCTTGGTCCCTTGCCTCTTCACTTGGAACACCTTCCAAAATGGCACCGTCTTGAAGGGAGCCACCGGTCTTCATAAAAATAATTACAAATGTACAAATATACAAATTCCTATTATACATTTATACTATAAAATAAAATAATTAAATTATACAAACCGGCGATACGAGATCGCAATAAAATTACAACCAAAACGTTATTCCCTTACATTACGGGTAATAACGATAAAAATTAACTAGGCCATACTAGGTACAAAATTTGCATAAATTATTAAATAAATGACATTCATTCATTCAAACATAAATAAAATCAATTGCTGCAAAATTCATGCCAAAATCGTCCTAAGTTCAATTCATGCTCATGGTAGCTCGATTTCTTCCGGGATTCATTGATTTTTAACCATTAAAAATCAATATCAACATTTAAATCGCATTTAAATTCAAACTAATTAACTAACCTGTTTTAGAACTCAAAATTAGTCACTACTAATTTTGTTGGTCATTAATTAAATCGATTTGATTTCATTTGCTAAATATTATGGTTTAATCATAACGGTTATGAAATAAAACCAAAATAAAATATAAACATCATAAAATTTGAAACCAAAAATTTTGTACATTCTGGAACAATTCCAGGAACTATAAAAATAAAAAATATTTGCTCAAAAAATTTAAATTAATTTTATGAACAAATAGCTTTGTATTTAATGGTTTTATCAAATAAAAACATTAGATATAGTAAAACAATGAAACAAATTATGAAATTTCACCAAGAGTATCTACATCAGAATGTAAAATGTACAAAAATCTTTCAAGACCATAAATGGACGTTTCAATTATATGAACATTTTAATCTCATATTATCGACTTTTATCGTATAAAAATCAATGAACATGCAATACATAAGTAAAAGTCACGAAATTTTACATACAATATGTAAAAAATGCATGTGAGATCATATTAAAATTTCATGGCCAGAATCAACATGCAACTATTTTTAGTTAACTTTTAACTCATAAAATGCATGTTAACTCGGTTTGAACGCCAAAAATCAAAATAAATAGCAAATTAATCCCTAAAATCACGAAATGTGACCACAAACATTTTGAGGTCAGTAGGTATACATGCACCAAAACATTTCGTCAGAATCGTATTTTAACTCAAAATCTTTGATTTATTAGTTATCTTATAACTTTAATAAAAATGTCCAAAATGAACATGCATGCTACAAGCTAGCTCTGATACCAATTGAAAGTCCATAGACCTATATTAGACTCCTCTAATTAATTACTAAATTACTTTTTAATTTAGTTTCATGATGATCTATGTAACATGCATGCAAATATAAAGACATTTATATAAAAGAAGAAATTTCCTCACATTGATATGGAAATTATATGGGCACAACAAGAACTCCTTCTTGTTGTTCTTGAGCTATAAATATGGATGAACACAAACTATCTCCAAAGTAGAAGATCTCCTCTAAGTTGCACCAAGATTAACCCAAATAATCTACCCTTATTATTAACTAGATAATAAGATAGATATTATTCTACTAATATTATGACTATATTACTACACTAGTAATACTTAGTAAATATTAGTATTTGAGAGTTTATAGTGAGAAGAAGAGTTTTAGAGAGAAGTATGACAATTGAACAAAATCAAGTGAATAATAAAATGAACAACTTTTGTTCATTCTTAAGGCCCATTTGGCCGGATCCTCTTCACCAAAAAGGACTATTATTTGTTCAATTTTTGTCACATGCATTAGAGTGGAGTGTTGTAGTATATATGATGATTATTCTTACTTGTAATGTCACTTTCATAAGTAACTAAATAGTAAAAACAAGAACTAAAATCATCACCTTTGAACTACAACATAACAGGCCCATTTTGGCCTAGTTGGATCCATTTTGATTTTTGATATTTGTCTCACAAATACTTATTGATCATATGGTTAATTATCTTGTATAATTAAGTGTTAATTTGATCATATAACAATTATATGACTCAATTAAATAAATAATATGTACTTAACATTTTAAATAATATTTTACCATTATATCAATATATAATGGGCCCCACAATGCTTAGTTAATTTATTTTACAACTCCTTGTAAATATAATTAACTAATTACCTCTATCTCAAAACCTCAACTAATTTAGTAATTTAACGATTAATTACTAAGTTAAATCTTATTTAATCGTATTAAAATAAGATATAAATTTATTAGTCAATTATCGCATAATTGAAAAATAAGTTTAATCGAATTTGAGTTCTTAACTCAATTTCTAACAATTAACTCTCGTACATATCGAATATATGTAATGTACTAATTAACTGTATCGTATACAAATAATTAGTTACTATTTGGATTTCATCCTTTAGGTGTGACCGAAAGGGATCAGTTGATCACCGCCGTCAAACGACAATAACGTCAAACTCTAGTTAGCCAACCGTTATTGATTTACGTTAATCAACTGACTAATCATATATATAGTCAATAATTATCCCAATTATATTCCATAACAAGATTTATTATGTGGCGCACTATTGTGAAGGACACCTACTCCAACAGCAGCAAGACGACAAGAGCAACAGTTTTCCATTTCAGGAAAACTCCAAAACTTGCTTTATCACTTTTTGCATCAGTCTGTTTTGTGTCTTTGTGTCTGTACTATCTAGTTGTTAAACTCGTCCTCTTGTGAGGCCCTTAATTAGCTATTTGTTGTAGTAGTTCAAGTCGAAAGCTGACCCTTGGATGGACTTTACATCCAAGGGCTCACATTGTATCAGCCTTCCTATATAAGGAGGTTCTTATGTAATGTTTTGGCAGATTTTATGAATGAATTTACCTTGAGAAACCTCTCAAATCTTTCAAACTTGTGCTAAGTGCTGTAGTTTGAGCCAAGCCTGATACACCTTCAAGGTGTCTGATCAGTGTCTTGCTTTGTGAGTCAAGTTAAGTCTGTGCTTTGCTAGGACTAGCTTGCTTGCTGTGAGTCTAAGTCTAGGGTGTTTGTGCATTCCTGTAATACTCTAAATCTGTCTCAAATCCAGTCTTTTAGTCCTTTTTCTTGTGCCATGCTATAGGGGAAGTTCTCTAAGTCATATCTTTGAGTTTCAGTTTAATACAAATCACTCTCTCTAAAACAGCCTCCATTTCTGTCTGTTTTTGTTTTCAATTTTAGTAAAAATAGTAAATCATCTCCTAAACTCACAAGACTATAAACAGTCCTTTCGAAAACCCTAAGGAAGGTTTGTGTAAAGTTTAGTTAATTGTTGACATCATTTGCTATTTAGTTAAATTTCCTGAACTCAAATAGCATTCCTGCAAGCCTTAGTAGTTTACAGTGCAATTTTGGTATCAGAGCTTTGGTTGAGAGTCTTAGTGAATTCATTTTCCCTAACTACATTTAAAAACACAAAAAAACAACCCAATGAGTGAAGAGAGAATCACCAACTTAGAGACTATGGTGGAAGGCATAGCCAGAACTGTCACACAACTCACAAGGGCTATGAATGAGGCTCTTGATGGCAATGTTGCCATAGGAGGAAGAGGCAGAGGACGTGGAAGATGCCAAGGAGGAGGCAGAGGAAGGCCACCTGATGATGAAGAGTATCCAGATTCAGATTACTCATCAAGGAGCATGGCTTCCATCCACAGGCACACAGACAAACATCTTAAGGTAGACATCCCTGAGTTTTCTGGTAGTCTTAATCCTGATGATTTGTTAGAATGGTTAAGAGAAGTAGAAAGAATCTTTGAGTATAAAGGATATAATGATTCTAAGTCTTTTAAAGTAGCCATCCTTAAACTGAAAGGGTATGCTTCTCTTTGGTATGAAACCATGAAAGGGTTAAGGGCTAAGGAAGGGAAAGAACCCATCAAGTCTTGGACTAAACTGAAAAAGAAACTGTAAGATAAGTTTGTTGCTAAGGATTACACCCAGGATCTGTTCATTAAGTTGTCTAAGTTGAAATAAGGAGATAAATCTATTGAATCCTATTTGAGAGAGTTTGAACAGCTCACTTTGCAGGGTGATATAAATGAGAAACCTGAGCAAAGGATTGCTAGGTACTTAGAGGGTCTAGATAAGAGCATTGCTAACAAGGTTAGGATGCAACCTCTGTGGTCATTTGATGATGTTGTTAACTTGTCTTTGAGAGTTGAAAAGATAGGAAAGGCTAAGCCTATCACACCAAAACCTGTTAGGCCTTTTCAAACCAGACCTTACAGTGGAATGAGGACCATTGATACCCCCAAGACAGCACCCCCACCTACCTTAGACAAGGGAAAGGGCATCATGGGTCAGAAACCAATCACTTCATTGACTGAGAATAGAATTAGGTGCTTCCAATGTCAGGGTTATGGACATTTTAGGAAGGATTGCCCTTCTAAGAAGACTTTAACTATAATGGAGGTTGAGACTTGGGAAAAAGAAGGTCTAGTTGAGTATGAGAAGGATGAGCCTCAGGTTGAAGAAGTGGTGAGTGAGGAGGAAGAGCCTAGTCAGGAGGCAATAGTGGCACTCCCTGATACAGGCCACAGTCTGGTTCTATGGAGGGTAATGCATTCACAACAGATACCTTTGGAGGAGGATCAAAGGTCCCTCATTATCAGGAGTAGATGTACCATACAAGGGAGGGTTTGTAACCTTATCATAGATGGAGGTAGCTGTACCAATGTGGCCTATGTCACTATGGTTGACAAGCTGAAGCTAAGTACTCAGGAACACCCTCATCCCTATAAGTTGAGATGGTGCAACAGGAGTTCAATGCCATGCTCAAAGACAAGGCCAATCAACCTATGATCAGCCTAACCAGGATTCAATGCCAAACCTACCCTATGTCAAAAGCTATCTTAATGCTTTGTATAGCCCAAGCCCAAGCCACCACACAAAGACACAAGCCAGTGGTAGCCATGACACGAGCCAAGACCAAACAAGCCACAAAACAGACTCACAAAACAAGCCAACAAAACCTTTGGAAACTCAGCCAGCAGCAGTGCCTTGGGGAGGGTCTCAGGGCAACTTCCAAGCTTAGGGACTCCAAACCAACTATGGGGCATGGTACTAGGGAGGGTCTACTACCCTTTTGTCCAGGAAACCTTCCTCAGAAAACGTCAAGAACACCCCTCAAAACACAACCCAAGTGAACCAGTCCAGTTACAGCCTTACATGTAGCAGTTTAGCTGTTTTGTCAAACCTTCCTCTTTTAGCCAATCAAACAAGCCTAACCAATCCCTAAACCTATGTCTTGGGAAGGTCCTTACAACTTTCCCCAGGACTTCCCTTCCAAGAAACAAACACACAAAGAGTTAGCTTAGGGACAACTTCAAACTGTCCAGATTTCAGCCTTTGGTGTAGTAGTTAATATGTCACTGTCAACCTTCCCCTTTTGAACAAACAATGCGTGAGGTACCTTCAGCACATCTTTGGGAGCCTTCGTACTTCAGTTTGGTTCACAAACCCAAGCTTGAAAGTCCACTCTTCACCCAAGACACACCTGATCAAACAATTAAGGAAGATTGTCTCTTTAGAAACTACTTTCTAATTTATCTACTTTATGTCAGAATTCTGCAAGTTTGTAGCTGTTATTTTGTTTCATGTTGTAAGCCCTTGTGGCCCTAGATGTGTCCTAAACGTCTGAGTGTATCCTTGCTGCCTATATAAGGCCTTCACCTAATGAAATACAAATCAGATTTGAAGTAAAAACATAAAACTGAAACCTTGTTTCTGTTGCATCTCTTGGCTGTGTGCTTGAGACAACTTCCTTTGCTTTGTGCTTGGAAGTGAGCTTGGGTCCTTAGCTGTGTGCTGGGATCAAAGTTCAACCCTCAATCATTGGCTTTGTGCTTTGGTTAAGGTCCTATCCTTGTTCTTTAACAATCAATTCAAACAGAAACAGAGTATTTGCAAAGTGTCTGAATCTCAATCAAATTGTCATTGTTTAGTTGTCTTTCTGAATAGTTTCAGTGCAAATTGGTTATCAGAGCTTTGGTTTGTGAGTTCATCTACCTAACTACATTAAAAACACAAAATACAACCATGAGTGAAGAGAGAATCACAGGTCTTGAAAACACAGTTCAAGGTCTTGTCAGAACTGTAATGGAGGTCTCTAGATCTGTCAATGAACTCCTTGAGGGCCAACAGAACAATGATACAAGGGGAGGCAGAGGTCGAGGAAGAGGAGCACCTTTCCCACAAGGTGGAGGAAGGAGGAGACAACCTGTAGATCAGTTTGAAATGTCAGATTCAGATGGCTCAGATCACAGTCTTCTCAGACACCAAGACAAAGATATCAAGGTAGAAATCCCTGACTTTCTAGGTAGCTTGAACCCTGATGATTTCTTAGATTGGCTAAGGTCTGTAGAAAGAGTCTTTGAGTTTAAAGGATACACTGATAGAAAGGCTTTTAAGGTTGCTATCATGAAACTAAAAGGCTATGCCTCACTGTGGTATGAAAACATGAAAACCTTGAGGGTTAGGGAAGGGAAAGAACCTGTTAAGTCATGGCTCAAACTGAAAAAGAAGATGAGAGCTAAGTTTGTCTCTAGGGACTACACTCAGGACATGTTCATTAAGCTCACTCACCTTAAACAAGAACAAAAACCTGTAGAATCTTATTTAAGAGACTTTGAACAACTTACATTGCAATGTGAGGTTGTTGAGAAATCTGAGCAAAAGATAGCAAGGTTTTTAGAAGGCTTGGATGAGAGGATAGCTAGTAAAGTTAGGCTGCAAAACATATACTCCTTTGAGGAAGCTGTCAACTTGTCCTTAAGAGTAGAAAAGTTGGGGAAAGGGAAAGCCAGTGTCTCTAAAACTCCTGCTAGAACACCTAACTACAAACCTTTTGTAGGAATTAAGATGGGAGAACCTGTGGCTCCTACTAAGACTCCTTTTAACCCTGATAAAAGCAAGGTTGTTGAGGCAGGCCAAAGGAAGACTACCCCCCTCAAAAAGTGTTTTCAATGTCAAGGATATGGACATTTTGCTAGAGAATGTCCATCTAAAAGAGCTCTGAGCACTCTAGAGGTAATCCATTGGGGGGATGATGAGGTGTTGGTCTGTGATGAGGAGATGGAAGAGCCTGAGATAGAGGCTAGTGAGGAGTTGATAGAACCTGATGCTGGGTTAAGTCTGGTGACTTGGAGGGTGATGCACACACAACCCCAACCCTTAGAAGAAGATCAAAGACACCAGATCTTTAGAACTAGGTGCACCATAAAAGGGAGGGTGTGTAATCTGATTGTGGATGGAGGGAGTTGCACCAATGTAGCCTCTAAGACAATGGTGGATAAACTAACATTGCCCACCAAAGACCACCCTCAACCTTACAAGCTTAGGTGGCTGAACAAGGGGGCTGAAGTTAGAGTAGATCAACAATGTGTTGTTCCATTTTCTATTGGGAAAGGATATGCTGATGAGGCCTTGTGTGATGTATTGCCTATGGATGCTTGTCACCTCCTCTTAGGGAGGCCCTGGGAGTTTGATAGGGATGTTGTCCATCAGGGAAGGGACAATACTTACTCTTTTAGGTTTGGGAAGAAGAAAATCATCTTAGCTCCTTTACCCCCTATCCTGAAAGGGAACCCTCCACTCTTAACTGAAGCTGCTAAGGAAGTTCTGCTGTTAAGTGAAGCAGAGATGGAGCAAGAATTTAAATGATCTTAGGCCAGTCTATGTCCTCCTCACCAAGGAGGTAGGGGAAGGGTCTAACCAAGTGCCTAAGGAAGTACAAGCCTTGCTGAAAACCTATGAGGATGTTTTCCCTGCTGAACTACCTAGTGGATTACCCCCACTAAGGGGAATTGAGCACCACATTGATCTAGTACCTGGGGCTGTCCTTCCAAACAAGCCAGCCTATAGAAGTGACCCCAGGGCAACACAAGAGCTGCAATCTCAGGTGGGAGAATTGCTTAGCAAAGGGTATGTCAGGGAGTCTCTTAGTCCTTGTGCTGTACCAGCACTGCTAGTGCCTAAGAAGGATGGAACTTGGAGGATGTGTATAGATAGCAGAGCAATTAACAATATCACCATTAAGTATAGGTTCCCTATACCTAGACTCAATGACATTCTGGATGAACTCAGTGGGGCTCAAGTGTTCACTAAGATTGATCTAAGGCAAGGGTATCATCAAGTAAGGATAAGAGCTGGAGATGAGTGGAAGACTGCTTTCAAGACCAAGCATGGGCTGTATGAATGGTTAGTGATGCCATTTGGGCTCT
The DNA here is from genome assembly GCA_022085475.1 of Heliosperma pusillum. Classification (NCBI taxonomy): domain Eukaryota; kingdom Viridiplantae; phylum Streptophyta; class Magnoliopsida; order Caryophyllales; family Caryophyllaceae; genus Heliosperma; species Heliosperma pusillum. The sequence goes on along the minus strand of JAIUZE010021563.1, from coordinate 34,039 downwards.
CCAATGCCCCTAGCACCTTCATGAGGCTCATGACAGAAGTCTTAAGGCCTTACTTGGGAAATTTCATTGTGGTATACTTTGATGACATTCTAGTCTACAGTTCAAGCAAGAAGGAACACCTACAACATCTGAACTTGCTTTGTGAGGTTCTCAGGAAGAATAAGCTATATGGTAAGCTAGAGAAGTGCACTTTCATGCAGCCTGAGGTTCACTTCCTTGGGTTCATCATATCAAAGGATGGGGTAGCTGTTGATCCTGAGAAGGTTAAGGCAATCAGGGATTGGCCCACACCTAAGACAGTAACAGAGGTCAGGAGTTTCCATGGGTTGGCATCCTTCTATAGAAGGTTCATTCAGGGGTTCAGTTCTATCATGGCTCCTATCACAGAATGCATGAAGAAAGGAGAGTTTACTTGGGGAGAAAAGGCAGAGAAGTCCTTCAAAGCCATTAAGGATCTGTTGTGTAGATCCCCTATACTAGGCTTACCTGACTTTAACAAACTATTTGAAGTAGAATGTGATGCAAGTGGGTTAGGAGTTGGGGCAGTACTGGTTCAAGAGAAGAGGCCCATAGCCTATTTCAGTGAGAAGCTAAGTGGAGCAAGGTTGAATTACTCTACCTATGACAAAGAGTTTTATGCCATAGTGAGAGCTCTGAATCATTGGGGGCATTACCTAAAACCTAAGCCTTTTGTGCTACATTCAGACCATGAGGCTTTAAAGTTCATCAATGGTCAACACAAACTCAACCCCAGGCATGCCAAGTGGGTAGAATTCCTGCAATCTTTCTCCTTTTCAAGCAAGTACATAGAAGGCAAGAACAATGTAGTAGCTGATGCTCTTTCTAGGAGATCTGTGATGTTGTCATTCATGGAGCAAAGGGTCCTAGGCTTTGAATTCATGAAGGAACTCTACATGGAAGATCCAGACTTCAAGGAGGAATGGGAAGTGTATGCAGAAGGAAAACTCAAGAAGGGGAGCAAGTACTTGACACAGAATGGATTCCTCTTCCAAGGAAACAAACTATGCATACCTAGAGGTCCTTACAGAGGATTACTAGTCAAGGAGGTCCATTGCAATGGACTTGCAGGGCACTTTGGGGTACAAAAGACCTATGAGATATTGCATGAGCAGTTCTATTGGCCCAAGATGCTAGGTGATGTGCAGGACACTATTAAAAGGTGCAAACCCTGTCAACTAGCCAAGTCACAGTTCCATGCAGGTCCCTACACCCCACTACCTGTACCAAACAAACCTTGGGAGGACATCAGTATGGATTTCATAGTGGCATTGCCTAGGACACAAAGGGGCAAAGACTCAGTAATGGTGGTAGTGGATAGGTTCAGCAAAATGGCCCATTTTGTTGCTTGTAAGAAGACAGAAGATGCCATGGGGGTAGCAGAACTCTACTTCAAGGAAATAGTAAAGTTGCATGGGGTACCAAGAAGCATTGTGTCTGATAGGGATACTAAGTTTATGAGCCACTTTTGGAGGTCACTCTGGAGGCTCCTAGGTTCAAGGTTACTCTTCAGCACAGCATACCATCCCCAAACAGATGGGCAGACAGAGGTTACTAACAAAACTCTAGGAAGAATCTTGAGATGTATCATTGCTAAGTCATTAAAGGATTGGGATATCAAACTGTCACAAGCTGAGTTTGCATTCAATAGAGCTCCCTCACACAGCACAGGTAAGACCCCTTTTGAAGTTGTTTATGGTGCTAATCCTCTAATGCCTACAGACCTAGCACCAGTGATAAGGAAAGAAGTCAACTATGATGCCAAAGAAAGAGTACAACAGATGATGCAGATTCACAGTCAAGTCAAGAAACAGATTGAGAGAACAAATGAAATGTATAAGTCAAGAGCCAAAGGTCCAAAGAAAGCTAGAGAGTTCAAGGCAGGAGACATGGTGTGGCTGCACTTAAGGAAAGAAAGATTCCCAGAGAAGAGGAAAAACAAACTCATGCCAAGAGCTGATGGTCCTTTTGAAGTGCTTGAAAGGGTAGGACCTAATGCTTACAAGATAGATTTACCAGGGGATTATGGGGTACATGGGACATTCAATGTGGGAGACCTAAGTCATTATCAAGAAGACTCTGAGGATGAAGAGGATTTGAGGGCAAATCTTTTTCAAGAAGGAGGGGTTGCAACAGGAGTTCAATGCCATGCTCAAAGACAAGGCCAATCAACCTATGATCAGCCTAACCAGGATTCAATGCCAAACCTACCCTATGTCAAAAGCTATCTGAAACAGGAGTGGAGCTCCATCATCACCAAGGCAAAAACTCAGCTAGCCAGGATTGCACCATTACAGCCAAAGGGTCCCAACCAACCCCCAACCAGACAAGCAAGACCTTCACAACAAAGGCACCAGGTATAACACTCCCCAAGCACCCCCATTACAGTCAAGAAGCAACAACAAGTCAAGCAAGCACAACCACAAGAAGGGTCACAAGAGCAGGGTCCAGTTTCCTGAAAAACAGCCAAGACCATCCAGAGTATAAGTCAAATATCAAGCAGTACGAGTCCAACCAAGGGCTCCATCTTCTTTTCCCTTAAAGTTGAGGTCCTTAGCAAGAGAAAAGTCCAGGACAAGTTTTCTAAATAAGGTCTAGAAGTCCATCTAAAACAGCCTAGAAGAGTGAAGGTCATATGGAGGAGTCTGCTGGCACCAAGGCCAATATTTCTGTCCAAAGCTCCTTATTTTTGTGTATGATCAACCTCAGGTGTAGTTAGTATGTTAGGAAGGTCGTATATGAAGCCTTTGTCAGCCCCAAACACAGCAAGAACAAGCCAAGCAAAGACTCCCCAAGACAGTTTGCATACTTACCATTTCTGGAAAGAAACAAACCTACTTTTGCAGTCTTTCTTTTTCTCTGTTTTGCAGTCTGTTTTTGTTGTCCTCATTAGCTGACTTTGTAGTATGTTTTAGCAGTAAGATGTAAGGCTTTTAAGCCCTTAGATGTTCTTGTTTTCAAAGGTCAAGATCTGTTGTAATTGCCTATAAAAGGCCCAAGTTGTAACCTAAAGAAGGAGACTTTGATTAATATATTTTCTGAACTTTGTTCAAGCAATTCTCAGCAAAAGCTAAGTGTTGTAGCATTCCTTAGTAAGCTTGTGTGCGAGCTAAGACTGCAGTGTTAGAACTCATTACTTGTGTGTCTTGAGTCCTTCACAACCTTTGTCACCTAAGCTTGTGTGCTAAGGTGCAAAGAACTATCTGAATTGCCTAGCCTAGTGCAGGTTGTTGGAGTCATTTCTGAGTGATTTAAACTTGCATGTGAGAAGAGTACTAGCCTGAGTCTAAGTGACATTGAAATCACTCTTTTCCTGAGAGGTTTCAGTTCAATTGGTTATCAGAGCTTTGGTTTGTGAGTTCATTTACCTACCTACATTAAAAACACAAAAACTACCCATGAGTGAAGAGAGATTAGCAGGGCTTGAAACCACAGTTCATGGCCTTGCTAGAACTGTTATGGAGGTTACAGCATCCTTCAATGAATTCTTAGATGGTCAGCTCAACAATGGTGGAAGAGGAGGCAGAGGACGAGGTAGAGGAGCACCTGTGCCACCTGTTGCAGCAAGAAGAAGGCAACACATGGAGCAAGAGGAGGCCTCAGATTCAGAGAACTCAGAGCAGGGCCTTCCTAGGCACCATGACAAAGACTTAAAGGTAGAAATCCCTGACTTTCTAGGTAGTATGAACCCTGATGACTTCCTAGACTGGTTAAGGTCAGTAGAAAGAGTCTTTGAGTTCAAGGGTTACACTGATAGAAGAGCCTTTAAGGTAGCCATCATGAAATTGAAAGGATATGCATCCTTGTGGTATGAAAATATGAAGGCTCAAAGGACTAGGGAGGGTAAGGATCCTATTAAATCTTGGGATAAACTGAGAAAAAAAATGAGGATTAAGTTTGTATCAAAAGACTACACTCAAGACATGTTTATCAGACTTACCCACCTGAAACAAGAAGGTAGACCTGTTGAGTCCTATTTGAGGGACTTTGAGCAACTCACACTACAATGTGAGATTACTGAAAAGCCTGAGCAGAAGATAGCTAGGTTTTTAGAGGGGCTTGATGAGAAGATAGCTAGCAGAGTAAGGTTGCAGCACCTTTACTCTTTTGAGGAAGCAGTGAGTCTAGCCTTGAGGATTGAGAAGCTAGGGAAGGGAAAACCAACACCTCCCAGGCCACAGACTAGACCTTCTTTCAAACCCTTCACTGGAGTAAGAATAGGAGAACCCTTAGTCCCAGCCAAGCCCTCAGTGTCAGACAAAGGCAAGGCCCCTGAGACAGACTTGAGAAAGACAGTATCCCTTAAGAAGTGTTTTAAATGTCAGGGCTTTGGGCATTTTGCTAAAGAATGCCCCTCTAAAAGGGCTTTGAGCAGTATGGATGTTGTAGAATGGGGTGAAGATGAGATCCTTGTATGTGAGGAGAGTTTGGAGGAGCATGAGGAAGAGCCTAGAGAGGAAATGATAGAACCAGATGCAAGCTTGAGTCTAGTAACCTGGAGGGTTATGCACACCCAACCTCAACCATTAGAGGATGATCAGAGGCAGCAAATATTCAGGACCAGATGCACTATAAGGGGAAGGGTTTGTAACATGATAATTGATGGGGGGAGTTGTACCAATGTGGCATCCACCACCTTAGTAGAGAAACTGTCCCTAACCACACAAGAACACCCCCATCCCTATAAACTAAGATGGCTGAACAAGGGAGTGGAAGTAAGAGTTGACAAGCAGTGTGTTGTGACATTCTCTATTGGCAAGGGATATACTGATGAGGTCTTGTGTGATGTCCTACCTATGGATGCTTGCCACCTTCTGTTGGGCAGGCCCTGGGAGTTTGATAGAGACTCTGGACATCATGGGAGGGACAACACCTATGTTTTCAAGTTTGGTAACAAGAAGATCATACTAGCCCCTTTACCCCCCAATGTTAAAGGGAACATTGCCCCTGTCAATGACATTTCCAAAGAAGTCCTACTGCTGAGTGAAGCTGAGATGATTCAAGAGCTTATGGGAGATGAAACTGTGTTCATCCTGCTAACCAAAGAGGTCCTATTTCCCCAAGGAAACATTCCAGCTAATGTTCAACAAGTACTGGAGGATTATGGGGATGTATTCCCTGCTGACTTGCCTAGTGGACTACCCCCTCTTAGAGGAATAGAGCATCATATTGATCTCATTCCTGGAGCAATGCTACCCAACAAACCTGCTTACAGAAGTGATCCAAAGGCCACTCAAGAACTACAAGCTCAGGTTGGTGACTTACTCAGCAAGGGTTTTGTGAGGGAGTCCCTCAGTCCCTGTGCAGTTCATGCCTTGCTAGTTCCCAAGAAGGATGGGTCATGGAGAATGTGCATAGACAGCAGGGCCATCAAAAACATTACCATCAAGTACAGGTTCCCTATACCAAGGTTGAATGATATCCTGGATGAGCTGAGTGGGGCTCAGGTCTTCTCCAAGATTGATCTAAGACAGGGATATCACCAAGTAAGGATCAGGGCTGGGGATGAGTGGAAGACAGCCTTCAAGACCAAGCATGGGTTGTATGAATGGCTGGTCATGCCCTTTGGTTTATCTAATGCTCCAAGCACCTTTATGAGGTTGATGACTGAGGTTCTAAGGCCCTATCTAGGGAAGTTCATTGTTGTATACTTTGATGACATATTGGTCTACAGCCCCTCAACAGAAGAACACCTCCAACATCTGAGATTGTTATTTGAAGTCCTGAGGAAACACAAGTTGTTTGGCAAGATGGAAAAGTGTACATTAATGCAGGAAGAGGTTCAGTTCTTGGGGTTCATTATTTCCAAAGAAGGAGTGGATGTTGATCAAGACAAGGTAAAGGCCATAAGGGAGTGGCAGGTCCCCAAAACTATAACTGAAGTGAGGAGCTTCCATGGACTGGCTTCCTTCTACAGAAGATTCATCAAAGGATTCAGTTCCATCATGACCCCTTTAACTGAGTGCATGAAGAAAGGAGAGTTTAGGTGGAATGACAAGGCTGAGAGGTCCTTCAATATCATCAAAGACCTCTTGTGTGAGTCTCCCATACTTGTTCTCCCTGATTTTAACAAACTATTTGAAGTAGAATGTGATGCTAGTGGCATAGGCATTGGTGCTGTCCTAATGCAAGAGCAAAAACCTGTGGCCTACTTCAGTGAGAAGTTGAGTGGTGCTAAGCTCAACTACTCAACCTATGACAAAGAATTCTATGCCATAGTCAGAGCCTTGAACCATTGGGGTCACTACCTGAAGCCCAAACCCTTTGTATTACACTCTGACCACCAGGCACGCAAGTACATCAATGGGCAACATAAGTTGAATGCTAGGCATGCTAAGTGGGTGGAGTATTTACAGTCCTTCTCATTCTCCAGTAAGTACATTGAGGGGAAAAACAATGTAGTGGCAGATGCTTTGTCAAGGAGAACCATGATGCTGACATACATGGAGCAAAGAGTGCTGGGGTTTGAGCACATGAAGGAGCTTTATAGGGAGGATCCTGATTTCAAAGAAGACTGGGTGGCAAGACTGGAGGGCACCATTAAGAATGGGAGTAGATACTCAGAGCAGGAAGGATTCTTGTTCCTAGGGAACAAACTCTGTATACCAAAGGGTCCTTATAGGGGGTTGTTAGTAAAAGAGGTTCACTCAAATGGTCTAGCTGGCCACTTTGGCATCCAGAAGACCTATGACATGCTGCAGGAACAATTCTATTGGCCAAGGATGTTGGGAGATGTTCAGGATGTGATAAGGAGGTGTAGTGCTTGCCAGAGGTCCAAGTCATTCTTTCAGGCTGGAGCATACACCCCCTTGCCAGTCCCAGACAAGCCTTGGGAGGATGTTAGTATGGACTTTATAGTGGCTCTTCCTAGAACTCAGAGGGGCAAGGACTCAGTCATGGTGGTTGTGGACAGATTTAGTAAGATGGCACACTTTGTTGCTTGCAAGAAAACTGAAGATGCCATGGGAGTTGTAGACTTGTATTTCAAGGAGATTGTGAAGCTCCATGGAGTACCAAGAACCATAGTATCTGACAGAGATACTAAGTTCATGAGTCACTTCTGGAGGACACTTTGGAAGCTTCTAAAGACAAGGCTCCTGTTCAGCACCTCTCATCATCCCCAAACTGATGGGCAGACAGAGGTAACAAACAAGACTCTGGGCAGGATCCTCAGGTGTATCATTTCAAGGTCTTTAAAGGATTGGGATTTGCAGCTGGCACAGGCAGAATTTGCTTTCAACAGAGCCCCCTCCACCAGTACAGGTAAAAGTCCATTTGAAGTTGTTTATGGCACTAACCCCTTGATGCCAACAGAACTTGTACCAATGGCAAGGAAGGTGGTGCCCTATGATGCAAGGCACAGGGTAGAACAGATGATGCAGATACATGCTAAGGTGAAACAGCAAATTGAGAAGACTAATGAGATGTATAAAGCCAGAGCAAAGGGTCCAAAGAAATCCAAAGAGTTCAAAGCGGGAGATCTAGTATGGTTGCACCTAAGGAAGGAGAGGTTTCCTGACAAAAGAAAGAACAAGCTAAGTCCAAGAGCAGAGGGTCCTTTTGAGGTCATGGAGAAGTTGGGGTTCAATGCATACAAAATTGACCTCCCAGGAGAGTATGGAGTACATGGAACATTCAATGTGGGTGATCTGAGCCCATACTATGGAGAGTCTGATGAAGAGAACAGTGAGGATTTGAGGGCAAATCCTTTTCAAGAAGGAGAGTTTGAAACAGGAGTAGAGCTCCATCATCACCAAGCCAAGAACTCAGCTAGCCAGGATTGCACCATTGCAGCCAAAGGGTCCCAACCAACCCCCAACCAAACAAACAAGAGCCCCACACCAAAGGCACCAGGTATAACACTCCCCAAGCACCCCCATAACAGTCAAGAAGCAGCAACAAGTCAAGCAAGCACAACCACAAGAAGGGTCACAAGAGCAGGGTCCAGTTTCCTGAAAAACAGCCAAGACCAGCCAGAGTATAAATCAAATATCATGCAGTACGAGTCTAACCAGGGGCTCCATATTCTTTTCCCTTAAAGTTGAGGTCCTTAGCAAGAGAAAAGTCCAGGACAAGTTTTCCAAATAAAGTCTAGAAGTCCATCTAAAACAGCCTAGAAGAGTGAAGGTCATATGGAGGAGTCAGCTGGCACCAAGGCCAATATTCCTGTCCAAAGCTCCTTATTTTTGTGTATGATCAACCTCAGGTGTAGTTAGTATGTTAGGAAGGTCGTATATGAAGCCTTTGTCAGCCCCAACCACAGCAAGAACAAGCCAAGCAAAGACTCCCCAAGACAGTTTGCAGACTTACCATTTCTGGAAAGAAACAAACCTACTTTTGCAGTCTTTCTTTTTCTCTGTTTTGCAGTCTGTTTTTGTTGTCCTCATTAGCTGACTTTGTAGTATGTTTTAGCAGTAAGATGTAAGGCTTTTAAGCCCTTAGATGTTCTTGTTTTTCAAAGGTCAAGATCTGTGGTAATTGCCTATAAAAGGCCCAAGTTGTAACCTAAAGAAGGCAGACTTTGATTAATATATTTTCTGAACTTTGTTCAAGCAATTCTCAGCAAAAGCTAAGTGTTGTAGAATTCCTTAGTAAGCTTGTGTGCGAGCTAAGACTGCAGTGTTAGAACTCATTACTTGTGTGTCTTGAGTCCTTCACAACCTTTGTCACCTAAGCTTGTGTGCTAAGGTGCAAAGAACTATCTGAATTGCCTAGCCTAGTGCAGGTTGTTGGAGTCATTTCTGAGTGAGTTAAACTTGCATGTGAGAAGAGTACTAGCCTGAGTCTAAGTGACATTGAAATCACTCTTTTCCTGAGAGGTTTCAGTTCACTATCTTAATGCTTTGTATAGCCCAGGCCCAAGCCACCACACAAAGACACGAGCCAGTGGTAGCCATGACACGAGCCAAGACCAAACAAGCCACAAAACAGACTCACAAAACAAGCCAACAAAACCTTTGGAAACTCAGCCAGCAGCAGTGCCTTGGGGAGGGTCTCAGGGCAACTTCCAAGCTTAGGGACTCCAAACCAACTATGGGGCATGGTACTAGGGAGGGTCTACTACCTTTTTGTCCAGGAAACCTTTCTCAGAAAACGTCAAGAACACCCCTCAAAACACAACCCAAGAGAACCAGTCCAGTTACAGCCTTACATGTAGCAGTTTAGCTGTTTTGTCAAACCTTCCTCTTTTAGCCAATCAAACAAGCCTAACCAATCCCTAAACCTATGTCTTGGGAAGGTCCTCTACAACTTTCCCCAGGACTTCCCTTCCAAGAACCAAACACACAAAGAGTTAGCTTAGGGACAACTTCAAACTGTCCAGATTTCAGCCTTTGGTGTAGTAGTTAATATGTCACTGTCAACCTTCCCCTTTTGAACAAACAATGCGTGAGGTACCTTCAGCACATCTTTGGGAGCCGTCCTACTTCAGTTTGGTTCACAAACCCAAGCTTGAAAGTCCACTCTTCACCCAAGACACACCTGATCAAACAATTAAGGAAGATTGTCTCTTTAGAAACTACTTTCTACTTTATCTACTTAATGTCAGAATTCTGCAAGTTTGTAGCTGTTATTTTGTTTCATGTTGTAAGCCCTTGTGGCCCTAGATGTGTCCTAAACGTCTGAGTGTATCCTTGCTGCCTATATAAGGCCTTCACCTAATGAAATACAAAGCAGATTTAAAGTAAAACATAAAACTGAAACCTTGTTTCTGTTGCATCTCTTGGCTGTGTGCTTGAGACAACTTCCTTTGCTTTGTGCTTGGAAGAGAGCTTGGGTCCTTAGCTGTGTGCTGGGATCAAAGTTCAACCCTCAATCATTGGCTTTGTGCTTTGGTTAAGGTCCTATCCTTGTTCTTTAACAATCAATTCAAACAGAAACAGAGTATTTGCAAAGTGTAGTGAAAAGGGGGGGTAGTATCCTTTTTGAAAGAGGCTCATCTTTTGCTGAAACAAGTACCATGACTGAAAATGGGTGGCTAGTTAATTAAGTCTTTACAAGGGCTAATGGTGATCACAAATCCAAAGATTCCAAGGACAAGCAACATCACATGGTCCCTCTTATGTCTCATAAAGATGCCAAGCCAAGAGGAAGGACATGGACAAGGATTGGCAGCCAAGACAAGGACATGGCAGTCCCTTGTCTCAGCCCCAACAATCCGTGACAATGACAAGGCCATGGCAAGACAAGGACACGGCCCCATGACAAGGACATGGCAGCATCTTGGCAAGCCAAGACACGGCCATGACAAGGCCATGACAGCCCTAGGAGGACCAAGACACGAGCCAAGACAAGCAGCAAGACAAGGACATGGGTCCCTGCCATGGGCAGCAATTGTTGGTCCGGTTTTCAACAGTCCCTTGGACTGTTTAGACTAGTCTTTATGATGTCCTTTTTGTTTGTATTGCTTTATCATATTGTCCTCTTGCTCCTTTCAATTGTAGCCATTAGATGTAGCTTTTTAGATGGATGGATAGGATGTAATGTGAGCCTCTATATAAGGAACTCACCACCCCTTGTAATATTCAGTTTTTGTTAATGAATTAAAAAGAGTTGTGTCAAACACAAACTTGAGGGTTAGCTCAAGGAGCACCTCGTCACAACCAATAGTGGCCATGCCTTTCTTGGTTGTTCGATTAAGGGAGGTTAACCTGTGCTAGGCTGTGGTTAAGCTCTCCTAATCGGCCAGGCCTGGTGGTCGCCCTGTGCTAGGCTGTGGGTTATCGACCTACGTCTGTTAGTGAGGTTAGTTTGGTTCTGTGCTAGGCTGTGAGCTAAGCTAAACTTGCTGTCCAGGTTGAGGTCCAAACTTGTGCTTGTCTGTAGTTTGGGTCTTGATCATATCGAGCTTGTGTTAGGGAGGTGGACTTGTGTGGTCTAACTCCTTGGCTCGAGTAGGTTGTGGGTCGAGCCATGAGCCGGTCTTGTAGCCCTTGGTTCACAACCATATCTTTCATGTTTTTCATAGGCTTAGGAAACAAATAAACCCCCATAAGTCCCCCTTTTGTTGCTGCCACTTTGGGGCAGCCCCTTGGTCGTCATTCGTACTTTGGGCCGTTCATAGGGTCCTCCACAAAAACGCATAGACCCCCCTAATCCTGCTGCATTTGTGATCACCATTAGCCCTTGTAAAGACTTAATTAACTAGCCACCCATTTTCAGTCATGGTACTTGTTTGAGCAAAAGATGAGCCTCATTCAAAAAGGATACTACCCCCCCCCCCCTTTTCACTACAACAAATCCAAAGATTCCAAGGACAAGCAACATCACATGGTCCCTCTTATGTCTCATAAAGATGCCAAGCCAAGAGGAAGGACAAGGACAAGGATTGGCAGCCAAGACAAGGACATGGCAGTCCCTTGTCTCAGCCCCACAATCCGTGACAATGACAAGGGCATGGCAAGACAAGGACACGGCCCCATGACAAGGACATGGCAGCATCTTGGCAAGCCAAGACACGGCCATGACAAGGCCATGGCAGCCCCTAGGAGGACCAAGACACGCAACAAGGACAAGCAATAAGACAAGGACATGCCTGTCCATTTGTCTCGGTCAAGACAAGAGCATAGCAGCCCCACTTGTCTCGGTCAAGACAAGGACATGCCCATCACATGCCAGCCACATTGCCCAAGCCAAGACAAGTCCAAAGACAAGGACATGGCTAGTCATGACAAGAACATGGCTAGTCATGACAAGGACAAGGGCCCCTGCCATGGGCAGCAATTGTTGGACCGGTTTCAACAGTCCCTTGGACTGTTTAGACTAGTTGTTATTATGTCCTTTTGTTTGTAATGCTTTATCATATTGTCCCGTTGCTCCTTTTGATTATAACCATTGGATGTAGCTTTTTAGATGAATGGATAGGATGTAATGTGAGCCCCTATATAAGGAACTCACCACCCAATGTAATATTCAGTTTTTGTTAATGAATTAAAAAGAGTTGTGTCAAACACAAACTTGAGGGTTAGCTCAAGGAGCACCTCGTCACAACCAATAGTGGCCATGCCTTTCTTGGTTGTTCGATTAAGGGAGGTTAACATGTGCTAGGCTGTTGTTAAGCTCTCCTAATCGGCCAGGCCTGGTGGTCGCCCTGAGCTAGGCTGTGGGTGATCGACCTACGTCTGTTAGTGAGGTTAGTTTGGTTCTGTGCTAGGCTGTGAGCTAAGCTAAACTTGCTGTCCAGGTTGAGGTCCAAACTTGTGCTTGTCTGTAGTTTGGGTCTTGATCATATCAAGCTTGTGTTAGGGAGGTGGACTTGTGTGGTTCAACTCCTTGGCTCGAGTAGGTTGTGGGTCGAGCCATGAGCCGGTCTTGTGGCCCTTGGTTCACAACCATATCTTTCATGTTTTTCATAGGCTTAGGAAACAAATAAATCCCCATAAGCCCCCCTTTTGTTGCTGCCACTTTGGGGCAGCCCCTTGGTCGTCATTCGGACTTTGGGCCGTTCATAGGGTCCTCCACAAAAACGCATAGACCCCCCTAATTATGCTGCAAAGTGGTATCAGAGCTTAGGCTCTTGTGTTTTCTCAAACCAAGACGATCTTGGAAGAGTTGGGTCATGGATGTGCAAGGGAGTCGTCCTCCAAACCTGTGCAAGGCTGTGGTTTGTAGGTTCTAGTTTGATAACCTGTTAAGGACACTTGTGCTAGGCTGTAGTGTCTTGGGTCAAGCTAGGCAACGAACGGATCCTAAACCTGTGCTAGGCTGTGGTTAGGAGTCCTCTTGTTGTGCCTTCTTCATCATACATGTTTCTAGTTTTCTGAAATTGTGTTGTTGTGAAGTCACGGTCTAAGTTACTGTTGCGTTGTTGTTTACTACCTTATTTCTTTTCACACAAAATTTGAGGACAAATTTTCTTTAACAAAGGGAGTTTGTAGTGAAAAGGGGGGGGTAGTATCCTTTTTGAATGAAGCTCATCTTTTGCTCAAACAAGTACCATGACTGAAAATGGGTGGCTAGTTAATTAAGTCTTTACAAGGACTAATGGTGATCACAAATCCAAAGATTCCAAGGACAAGCAACATCACATGGTCCCTCTTATGTCTCATAAAGATGCCAAGCCAAGAGGAAGGACAAGGGCAAGGATTGGCAGCCAAGACAAGGACATGGCAGTCTCTTGTCTCAGCCCCAACAATCCGTGACAATGACAAGGCCATGACAAGACAAGGACACGGCCCCATGACAAGGACATGGCAGCATCTTGGCAAGCCAAGACACGGCCATGACAAGGCCATGACAGCCCTAGGAGGACCAAGACACGAGCCAAGACAAGCAGCAAGACAAGGACATGGCTGTCCATTTGTCTCGGTCATGACAAGGACATGCCTGTCCATTTGTCTCGGTCAAGACAAGAGCATAGCAGCCCCCCTTGTCTCGGTCAAGACAAGGACATGCCCATCACATGCCAGCCACATTGCCCAAGCCAAGACAAGTCCAAAGACAAGGACATGGCTAGTCATGACAAGGACATGGCTAGTCATGACAAGGACAAGGGTCCCTGCCATGGGCAGCATATGTTGGTCCGGTTTCAACAGTCCATTGGACTGTTTAGACTAGCTTTTATGATGTCCTTTTTGTTTGTATTGCTTTATAATATTGTCCTCTTGCTCCTTTTAATTGTAGCCATTAGATGTAGCTTTTTAGATGGATGGATAGGATGTAATGTGAGCCCCTATATAAGGAACTCACCACCCCTTGTAATATTCAGTTTTTGATAATGAATTAAAAAGAGTTGTGTCAAACACAAACTTGAGGGTTAGCTCAAGGAGCACCTCGTCACAACCAATAGTGGCCATGCCTTTCTTGGTTGTTTGATTAAGGGAGGTTAACCTGTGCTAGGCTGTGGTTAAGCTCTCCTAATCGGCCAGGCCTGGTGGTCGCCCTGTGCTAGGCTGTGGGTGATCGACCTACGTCTGTTAGTGAGGTTAGTTTGGTTCTGTGCTAGGCTGTGAGCTAAGCTAAACTTGCTGTCCAGGTTGAGGTCCAAACTTGTGCTTGTCTGTAGTTTGGGTCTTGATCATATCGAGCTTGTGTTAGGGAGGTGGACTTGTGTGGTTCAACTCCTTGGCTCGAGTAGGTTGTGGGTCGAGCCATGAGCCGGTCTTGTGGCCCTTGGTTCACAACCATATCTTTCATGTTTTTCATAGGCTTAGGAAACAAATAAACCCCCATAAGTCCCCCTTTTGTTGCTGCCACTTTGGGGCAGCCCCTTGGTCGTCATTCGGACTTTGGGCCGTTCATAGGGTCCTCCACAAAAACGCATAGACCCCCCTAATCCTGCTGCAGTTTCAAGTTTACAAATCTTCTACAATGTTAACAAACCGAGTTTAAACAAGCAAAAGTCACAAGTTTCTAAACTATTATCAGAAGCCAAGGGTGATATGGGGTTCGATTTGCATACCACCACCTCCATTGCCTTCATCATAGTCTCGCCGAAAGGGAGGCGGACCTTGGTTGCAATTCTCGAACCTACTTTCCCAAGCCTTGAACTTTTCTTTCATTATCCTTAATTCTTCATCTCTTTCCGCGTTTTTTCTTTTTTCCTCGTCAAGTGCGGCTTGGAGTCTTCCCACAACTGTCGGCTCGTAGGTTTGTTTTGAGGTGGACGACATTATTCCCCTTGGAGTTTCGTAAAATACGTTCTTTGCCGACCCAATCCCGTAAACATTCCCCTTCTTGAAACCCTTTACCAAGTCGAACCAAATCTCGTTATCGGATTTCTCGGGAAGCCTAAGTTTCTCGGCGGAAAATGCATCCTACAAAATATAAACATTGTTATTAAAAATAGCTACAAAATTAGTTAAACATTCAAAAAATTGAACTTAATGTATAAATACAAAAATGCTTGAAACTTACATATAATTCCTTATCTTTTGGTTTGATCCAATATCTTCTATTGTCTTCGAGTCGGGAATGGGTGTCAAGGAAGAGCTCCGGAGCTGTGGGCGTGTTAGTTTTTTTCTTCTTACCCTTCTAAAAGAAGAAATTAAAGACTTGTATAAGAAAATTTTAATAATAAAAAGAATTTAAGATATAATTTTCAAATGGAGGAAAAAGTGGAAATTATAACTTACACCCAAAACTAGGTCCAGGAAAGATCGAGATCCTGCGTGATGTGACGGCTCAGCCGCTCCATCTTTCTTTCCTTCTTTTTTATTTTTGGATGCTTGGGCCGACCTAGCCTGAAACTCCGGAGTTTCACGATATTTAAGCATATCCTCATATGCACCACCTACAAGTTAAATAAGTATTATAAAATATGATAAAATGTGTTAAATTATAACTATATACAAATAACAAAAACAATTAAATACCTCTCATATGCTCCGGCTCCTTCTTCCTCTTGACAACCTTATACATGTTGTCCCTTAACCGTCTAGTGCACGTCTCATTGTACCTTTGACGTACAATATACTCTATTCCGGCCGGCCAGTCAAATGTTTTCTACAATTTAAAAGGTAAGTATTAGTAAAATAAATGGATAATTGAAAACTATAATAATATAAGAAAATATAAACAAAAATAATGTACCCTAAAATTATTGAACCATTCCTCTTTTTGTGCAGAGGTAGCCTTTGTCCAACAAGTAGGAGCAACCCCCGTCATCTTCATCTTTGTACTCTGAGTACAACCGCGTACAACCTTTTGAGACGAAAACCTGAAAAATAAATTATGGAATAGTATGCATTTATGTTAAATAATGTAATATAATTATAAAATAATAAATTAAAGACATTGGTGGTTGTCTTACCAAAACCCCGCGGGATCAAGTATCATCTTCCCTTCCGGCGTGAACTGGATCGTCTCCGATGTCTGATCCGAGGACTCATCGTCATTGGTCGATTCCTCGACCACTACCGGACTCTGCTCATCAACAATCTCCATCTCCTCCTCGTCGACTGAAGAAGTACTACGGCGTCTGTTTGAACCGCCGCCACGTTGTCTACCTCGACCTCCTGCCATCTACAATTACACAAATATTCAAATTGTTAGAAACGGTTAATAACATAAAAATAAAACATAAACATAAACTGTTAATAACATAAAAAAACATCAAATAACATAAAAAACATAATTAAAATATATATAAATATATCTTTACCCAATCAATCATTATCATCATCAAATTCGTCATCATCATCATCACCATTTGATTCATTATCATTATCACTATCACCACCACCATCACCGTCAACTTGACCATCACCATCCTCGTTTTCTAAATCTTCACCCTCTTCATTTCCATTCTCATAAATGTCCTCATCAGGTGGAGACAACATAAACCCGCTAGATACTATTTCTTCTTGAAAAAAGGTTGTATCTACTTGTGAGCGTGCTTTTGTCTTAAAGATTGCACACCACTGCTTTTGATTTCGATCATTCTTCGTGCTTGGATAAGAAGCGAAATATACTTGATTGGCTTGATGTGCGAGTATAAATGGATCATACTTTGAGTATGTCCGGGTATGATTCACTTCGACGATTTTATAACGTTCATGAACTTTCATACCGGCCACAGAGTTATCCTTCCATTCACACTTAAATAAGACAGTATTATAAGAACGCTCACGCCCATTATAGCTCAACTCAAAGATATCCTCAACTATACCATAGTATTCGTTGTCATCAAGAGAAGAAATAGTAACACCATAATTGCACCTAGCCTTATTCTTACCGTAGTTGAATGTATGGAAATTAAATCCGTTGACCGAGTAACGATTCCACGTTTTCACCTCTCGTGAAGGACCAAAGGCCAAAGTCCTTATCAAATCATCTTGGATATTTAACTCAATTACATGGTTCCGAAACCATGCTGCAAATTGATCCTCATGGTTACTCCAAACATCATCTCTATTCACATTAGGATGTGCTTTAATGAAATCATTCACAAACTCCGTTTCATATGATTCCAAAATCTCACAATTAGAAAGAACGTAAAGGTGAGCACGATCATATTCTTTGTCATCCAAATATCTTGTTCCCCCAATTGATGAACAACCCTCATCATCATGCATTTGGAAAAACTCGGGTAAACTTGTCTCAAGTTCATCCGCTTTATCAACACTCAAGTTTTTTGCTTTGGTTTCAATATGTTTTTCAAAGTAAAGAGAGCAAAAATTTGCAATCTCTTCCGTTAAATACGCATTGCATATTGAACCTTCAACCCGAGCTTTGTTACCAATTTTCTTCTTCACGTGATTAAGAAACCTATTCAATAATTGATGGGATTAATAATTGTTATATAAGACTACTATATAAATATTAAATCAATTAAATAGATAGTACGATAATAATTATAATTTAATTACTACTTAGTGATCTTACCTTTCAAATGGATACATCCACCTATATTGGACGGGGCCTCCAACTTTGGCTTCGTAAGGCAAATGTATCGGTACATGCTCCATGGAATTAAAAAATGATGGAGGAAATATCATCTCGAACTTACACAATATCTCTGGTATTTGCTCCTCAAGACGAATCATGTCATCAACACATATTGAAGACGAACATAAATCTCGAAAAAATTGACTTATCTCAACAATTGCATTCCACACAGGAGTGGGGAGGAGATGTCTCAAAGATACAGGTAATAATCGTTCCATGAAGATATGACAATCATGACTTTTCAAGCCTTGCAACTTTAGCTCCTTCATATCAACACATCGACTAAAATCGGATGCATATCCGTCAGGAAATTTTAACTTTCTTAACCACTCACATAATACCTTCCTTTGAGCTTTGTCAAGTGTAAAAATAGATTTTGGCTTAGACTCATCGCTACGAATGTGAAGATTGGGACGATGACAAATTGTCTTCAAATCTTCTCGTGATTTAACAGTATCACAAGTCTTTCCCTTTACATCCATAATCGTGTGAATCAGTTGCTCAAAGAAGTTCTTTTCTATATGCATTACATCCAAATTGTGCCTAATTAACATCGTCTTCCAATAAGGAAGATCCCAAAAAATGCTTCTTTTAAACCAACCAATTTTCTTCTTCTTCAGCACCTCCGTCTCTGCTTTAGTACAATCAATAGTACGTGACAAATCACAAACCATATCCCACACCTTATCCCCCGGAAGTCGATCTACAGCATGATTGCGCTCCACTTTACCTTTTCTGAAAGCTTTTTTTGTTGCTCCTAAAGGCATGCCCCTCCGGTAAGAATTGTCTATGACAATCAAACCAACTCACTTTTTTGGAACAAGGAAGCGAAAATGCTTTGCTTTGGTACATGCAACAAGGACATGCCTTTTTTCCCGCGGTAGACCATCCAGATAGCATACCGTAGGCGGGAAAATCATTAATGGTCCACAACAATGAAGCTCTTAGTTGAAAATTTTGCTTTAAAGACACATCATATGTTTGCACACCTACTTCCCACAATTGTTTCAATTCTTCCACCAAAGGTTGCAAATAAACATCTAAGGCGATTTTTGGATTATCAGGACCAGGAATAATTAGTGACAAGAAGATGAATTGTTTTTTCATACATAACCAAGGTGGTAAGTTGTATGGAGTGACCATTACGGGCCAAGAAGAGTACTTTCTACCAAACTGGCCAAATGGAGCAAAACCATCCGTACAAAGGCCAAGTCGCACATTACGGGGTTCCTCAGCAAAGTCGGGGTAAAGCATATCAAACCGCTTCCATTCCTCTCCATCACTCGGATGACACATCTTTCCCGGAGTACGGGAATTTTCCTTGTGCCATCTCATTTGCTCGGCAATGTTTTTGGTAGCAAACATTCTTTGAAGTCTAGGAGCTAGAGGAAAGTAAGTTACGGGATTTTCGGGTATTGGTTTCTTACTCTTTTCACCTCTCTTTTTTTCATTCTTTCCCTTTTTACCCTTCAAGACAATACTTCCCTCAATTGTCTTATATCTAGCCTTTTCACATTTACTACACTTGTCAAGCAAAGCATCATCCTTCCAAAAGAGCATACATCCATCGGGACATGCATCAATCTTGTAATGCGGAAGTTGTAGACCTTTCACTACTTTTTTGGTATTGTAGAATGATCGGGTCATGACATTATTATCGGGGATAACATCCTCAATCAAAGAAGCAATGCCATCAACACAAGTAAATGGCAAATTGTACTCACATTTCAAAGTTACTATCCTAGAGGCGGCTTCTAACAATGACATTTTGCTCCCTTCATATAATGGTTTTTCACTCGCCTTTAACATATCAAAAAAGGCTTTTGCTTGTGGGTGTGGTTCTTCTTCACTCATTGGTATATGATCATTATTGAAAATATTAGACTCAAATGCATCAACTACCATATCTCTATATGGGTTCTCATTTTGTGGGATTTGAGATTGTTCGGGAAGTGAAAAAAATGATTCTCCATGAGAAATCCAATTGTAGTAGTTTGGACAAAACCCGTTTGTATAAAGATGTTCTTGAACCTCAATGTCATGTAGATATTTCATGTTTTTGCATTTAATACAAGGACACCTAAGTTTCTGTGCTACTAAATCATACTCGTCTTGTTGTCTAGCAAATTCAATAAACTCGGCAACCCCCTTTATAAATCTAGCGGTAGGACGTCTTTTCTTATCAAGTCTATCTTCGTACATCCATGTACGCTCCAATCTCTTCATTTTAATCTAAACATTAACCAACACAACAAGTACAAAAAATACTAACACTAATCAAAACCCCAAATATTAACAACACTAACACAAACAATCATATTTATCAAAACATTAATACGAAATACACTAACACAAATCAAAATCATTAATACTAACAAAATAATACTAATAACACTAATATTATTAACATACTAAAACTAATCAAAAAACACTAACCAAAACCCCTATACTACCAACACTAAGCCAAATCATGAAAATTATCAAAACCCCATTACTAACAACACTAACCAAAATCAAAATTAACAATACCAACAAAATTAATACTAACAACACTAATAATATCAACAACACTACCACTAATCAAAAACCCCCAATTAATCTAAGGATTCAATTTACAACAAACACTTAACATCTAAACCAATAATCATCACAAATGTTTATATAAACATATAAAATCAACTAAATACAAGTAGGAATCACAAATTAAACAAACAAACTAAATTAATTGAAGGATTGAAATTAGAACAAATATACTTTCACCAATTAGAAGAAACAAAGCAACACAAGAAGAAGGAGAGCACAAAGATCCGGTGGAGCTAGTGTCGGAGTGGTGGTCGGAGTGGTGGTTAAGGGAGTGGAGTAGTGGTGGTGGCGATTTTGTATTGGGGTTTTTCGGGTTTTTCGAGTTTGAAGAAGGATGAAAGCAAAGTGTGCGGATGAGTTTGTTTGTTCTGGAATAATACACAAATTGGCGACTGAATTGGGGTAGTCGCCAATTTGGCGACTGAAATCAGTCGCCAAATGGCTTATCAGTCGCCAATTTGGCGACTGATTTCAGTCGCCCGAGTTTTTTTTATATAATCTTGCATTATTGTTTCAGTCGCCAATTTGGCGACTACTTTCGGTCGCCCGAATATAGTTTCAGTCGCTAAATTAGCGACTACAAGTTTCAGTCGCCTTAATACAGTCGCCTGAAACAAAATTTCTTGTAGTGATTGAATATAAACCGTTATATTTAATCAATGTATATAATGTAAGCTTAAACGAATTAAAATGTTAATTCGTAATTAAACATAAGATGTTATATTTAATTAGAAAATTATAATTATACGGATATTTATAGTTGATGTATATATTATATTACATGATAATATAACCGAAAAAGGAAGGAGAAAATAGTCTTTTCTTCTCTTATTTTTCGGCTATTAAGAGATAAAATAAGAGCAAATATCTCCTATTATTCTTTTATGGTAACTAGGTCAAAAACCCTAATAACAAGAGGAATAAAAAGAGAATAGACTTCTCCTACTACAACTTGTGTGGGACGGCCGAAACAGAGCAAGGGACAAGAAAAACTCAGATTTATCTCTTGAATTCTCTCTATCATTCATCATCACACAAAAGAAAGATTAGCAGTAACTTTTCTCTAAAAATTCTAGCACAAGCAAGGCATATCTCGGAGCATCTTGGGTGCAACAATTAGGAGAATATCGATTTCGATATTGTTCATAGGCTAAATTTGCTAGGACCAAAGGTTAATTTTAAATTCCTATAATTTTATATTATGCAATTCATTTATGACACGTAATTCATATACTATAGTTTCGTTATAATCCGTAAATCAATGACGAAATATACCGATATTTCTCACAAGTGGTATCAGAGCCAAGGGCTACGAAATTATTTTATATGTTTTTCATAATTGATGAAATATAAGATTAGATTTATTTATTTTGTTTTTGATTTCGGCCGAGAGAAGAGAAAAAAAAAAGTTTTTTTCTTGTTCTTTTGCTGCTGCTGCCGAGAGAAAAAAAAAATTTGTACTGTTCACTGTTCATCCGTATACAAAAAAATAAAAAAATTTGCATTGTTTTTCATTTTGATTCATTATAATTGTTGTTTTAAACAGTTAAGACGATAACATGATGAATTTGTAGTTATTTTGATTTAATAAGGATTAAATTAAAATGGAAATGGAAATCGTTTTGGATGTTCTTCGCTATATTTTTTTTCGGTATTCATTGATTTAGATATTCATTTTAAATTGTTAAATTGAATCATCTAGTTCGTATCGATGTTTAATAATGATTAGATGTTGATAATTTGTACCGATCTTGAAAATATTAGTAACATCAAATTAAATTGTATATTTTAAATAAAAAAAACCGTGGCTGCCAAAAAGAGAAAAAAAAACTGTTTCATTTTTTTATTTTTTTTGGTCGAAAGTTTTTTGTTATTATTCATTATAATGATAATGTTTCGTTTATTGTTGTGAAGAAGTTCACAATAATTGGATACCCAATTATTTTAAAGAGGTTTAAAATAATGTTGTATTAATTCATGTTAAAGAATATGAATTAAAACTGGATTATGTTTGGTTGGGGTTATTGTGATTAATTAAGGAATTGTCACATAATTTTGATCATTTTAAAAGGTGGTTTGGATAAATTACTCTTCATAATTAAAGAATTATGTCTTGGATGATTAATTTATAGTTGATGCATTTTATTTTGTTGAATGAATGGTTGAATGGTTTAATTTACGTATTTTTGCAATCGGTTGTAATTTGTATTACCTAGTGTGGCCTTAGTTGATCATGTTTTCGTAATGATGGAAACATGATCTTTGATGTAATTTTGAGATCTCGAATCTCCATTTTATTTTTCATTAAATTATGTTTTTAAATTAGAATGTAAATAGGTTTATATTTTGTAATTTATTAAATGTATTTTGAGAAGACTAAAGATGGAGATCGGATTGCTCACTCCCGCTACATCGACCAAGATGGAATATCAAGACAAGCTTCTCGGGTCCAAATGGGTTGGATTCCAAAGTTGTATTTTTGGTTATTTTGGTAGATAGGCCACACTAGGACTTTGTAATATTTTTATGTATTTTTCCGTTCTTGTTGCTTTTTCATCACATGATAGTTAGTGCTAGAGGTGGCAAACGGGTCAATCAGATCAGTTTCGGATCAGATTTTTTTCGAACGGGTTATGTCGGTTTACCTTTAATTTCGATTTCGGTTCGATTTAATTCAGGTTGGATTCAGTTACCGCTTTTTATCGGTTGTAGATATTTCAGGTCGGTGCAGGTTCGAGTTGGGTCAATATCGAAACAAATGAAATTCGGATCAGATCAATATCGAAGCAGATGAGATTCGATTCAGGTCATATTTGAATCAGATCAATAGACTAGGTCTTTGTTCTATATAAAAATATTTTTTATTTATTTTTTAAACTGAATTTTAGATTTTTATCGGATATTATTTTATTATTATTTTGGATATTAATAACTCTATTCGACATTTTTACTCGTCTTATATTTATATTTATTATTTATTGATATATGCGGATAATTCAAATACAAACCATCAAACATTCATCTGAGAAATAGTAGACCTTCTTATATAATATTGATAAATTGATCATAAGTATTTAGCAACTTGCAATATTGACTTTTTTTTTAATATTCATCCTATAATTTCCATCGAAAGATGATATTACTTATCACCTTGATAATGATAAACGAAACTAAGAGTTGATATTTATGTAATAAATGCTCTCACAAAAATACTCGAGATTTTTTTTTTTTTTTTTAAATGGCGGTGGAATAGATTATTAGTAATACTAGATCACCATTTATTGTTTAAACAAGACCAACTGATCACACTATACAGGTTGTTTAAAGGAATTTAGAGTACTCTCTATGACGAATAGTAATTGACTAAATATGACTATAAGTCATCTGACCCGGTTCGTGAAAATCCTTCGAGTTCTATAAGCTCAATTTGAGTTTGATGATTTTTAAACTTGAGCTACTCTTGTTGACACCTTACTCGAGTCCAACTCTATAATTACAAAGTAACAACGGTTAAAAAAAATTAAAAATATATGAAATTTTAACTAATGATCCATCATTTGAGTTTTTCAAGTTTTTATTTTAAAATTTTGTGGAGTTTTAAGCCTTTAAGCTTATCGACCTATATTATACTTTATTATATAAAATAAACTAATATTACAATATCATTTTGAATTTCATTGGTTCAACTATTCGTATAACTTCGTGAAACTGAATGAAATATGTAAACTATAAACGAGAATACGAGACGGGCAAAAATATCTCAAAATGTATTAGACGTAAAAGTTTTCATTTATATATAAATAGACAAGATAGTTAGGTGATGAACTTATAAGTTATAAGTGATTATAAAACTAAAAATTTATAGATTTTTCTTTTTAAAGATAGAACGAATAAGCACATGTTTAACTTTATAATCAAATTTCTCATTTAAAACGGTACTACCCGTCTTAATTTAACATGTATCAAGTATCTATCAATCTATCATACTACTTGTCTATTTACAACAAATATAAGTATATACACTTATGCATTTGACCGTCTTAAGTTTAAGACGTATAAGTTATAACGTCGTCTTAAGGGAGACTTACGGCTTACCTAATAACTAAGTTTGGTGCCCGAGCTACCTTTATTTACATTTAATATACCATATGTCAATATTATTACGTTCACAACATCTCGGGTTTATAATATTACTTTCACGTAAACCGCTACTGCCTCCGTCCCGGTGAATTGTTGTCCTTTCATTTTAACACAAAGCTCAAGGAAAAAGTGTGGGACAATTTGTGGTTCTAAACTTCTAACTAGTAGATGACAAATGGACAATAGTCTCATACTCCCGGGGGATTAAATTACTCAGTGAAAACCTTCCTAAAAGAAAAATAATTCAGTAACACGCCCTAAAAAAAATAGGAAAACAATTGAGGGGGACCAAGAAAATATCAAATATCAAATTAAAAAGCAAAAAACATAAAACGTAGCAAAGTAGAAGTTGTCAATTGACTATCAAAATCCAAATCTATCATCAATTACACATGGACTACTTTCCTTTTCTTCATCTCTATTTCACTATTGTGTCAGTATCTCACCATCTCTATGTTCAGAAAATCCCAATTCACTCCATCCTCACAATTTCACATTTTCACATAACTCAAAAAGTAATATGATTCATGGCTAACAATATCGGCATAGGCTCCCGCCATAGTTCTGAAAAATGGAAAGGATATGTCATTGGGGTAAGAAAATCCTTAATTATCTCTAATTAATTAATAAATTATTTTTCTGATTTGGAAATCTCCGGATTTCACCCTTTGATTAGTTATTTTGTTTATTTTAAATCTCTTCTATCAACTTCTCTTATATTTTCCATTTAAATCGCAGTCAAATATGGTAAAAAGAATTGATTTCCTTAATTTATTCCTTTCAGTTCAATAAACATCGTCACATCGGTCACCTAATTATATTTTGCCTCCAAAAATTGGAGAATCTCGAATTATTTTACCGCAAACTATCATTTTGCCCGCCAAAAGGAAGACGATAATGATTTATTTTGCCGCCTAAATCGTGGTTATATATACAGCCTTTTATTTACTTTGAACTTATCTTCAAATCAATTATCATGTTTTACTATTGACAATAATCCAATATCATATTGGTGAAAAGTTTGAACACCGGTAAGATTCGATCCTTAAAGCCTACTTCTAAAGTTGATTGTTGATTTTGAAAGGCGTTTCTAATTTGTACGAGAGTGTACTTTACCTATGCATATTATATTATTGTATGATTAAATTTTCATGTTGCAATGTTTTTATCTTTATATTAAATCATATTTATCTAATCCTGATCAAATAAAGGGGAGAGTGAAAATATGTCATACTAAATGTAATTACAAAGTTGTGTTTTTTTATTTGATTAACTTGTTTCCGACTTTAGCCAAATTTTTAATGTCACTTTCTTTTCGTTTGACCTCCAGGAAGCTATGGAGTTTGCTACTGCTGATGACTGTCAAGATGAAAATATAACCTCCATCCTCGAGGTTACTGATTTCACTGATTTTGAACATAGAAGGAGTGCGGTATGGAATGAATATTGGCAAATCACACCAGAAAAAAGTAAAGATAAAAAACTGAGAGCTTTGTGCAAGCACTGCAAGAATACAAACTTGATAGCGGAATCAAGATATGGGACAACCAATGCAAAATATCATCTTCTAAAATGCAAGGCATATAAACGCACTTTGCCATCATCAACAAGAGGTAAATTTGTTTTTGATCAAAAGGATTACCGAGAGTTAGTAGCAAAAGCAATTATTAAGCATGGGTATTCGTTCTCTTGGGTTGAACATGAAGGAAATAGAGAAATTCATGAGTACTTGTGTGATGAAGTTAGAACAATATGTCAGAACACTGCAAAAGCCGATTGTGTTAAATTGTACACCTCCTTGAAACATAACCTAAAAGATACCTTATGTAACCTGCCTGGTCGTATTTGCTTGACGTCTGATTTATGGACTTCTTGTTAAACAGAAGGATATTTATGTTTAACTGCTCACATTGTTGATGCTAACTGGAAATTGTCTAGTGTCGTTTTGATGAACTTATGTCATATGGAACCACCCCATAGTGGTAAAGAAATCTACATTCTTCTATTGAAGTTAATAAAAGAGTGGGGAATTGAGAAGAAAGTTTTTTCTTTAACTTTAGACAACGCTTCTAGTAATGATAAGGCACAAGATTATTTAAAGGCTACACTTAATAGTTGGGGAAATTTATTGTATGATGGTAAATTTTTTCATGTTAGATGTGCTGCACATGTCTTAAATCTTATTGTTAAGGATGGACTTAAGGTAATTGAGCAATCCATTTCTAATATTAGAGAAAGTGTGAAACATGTAAAAGCCTCAGAGGCAAAAAAGTTGCACTTTCGCAGTGCTGTTGAACAAGCCGGGGTAAAGGAAACTAAAGCATTGTGGCTAGATGTGCCTACTAGGTGGAATTCGACCTATCTAATGCTTGATAGGGCTCTTATGTATCGGGATGCGTATAATAAATTGAACCTAGTTGATAAGACATACATACACTGTCCAGAATCTTCTGAATGGGAAATGGTCGAGAAAATAAGGGATGTTTTAGGGCCGTTTTATGATATAACTGAGCTTTTTTCCGGTAGTGAGTATCTAACATCAAATTTGTATTTTGAGAATGTGTGGAGGATTTCTATGCTCTTAAAGCAATTGGTTCAAGTTCAAAGTCACGATCAGGTATTAAGAACCATGGCAGAAGGTATGCAAAAGAAGTTTGACAAATATTGGGTAGTGTCCGATGAAGATAACTAGGGTACATTGTTTGCCTTTGCTATGGTTCTTGATCCTCGTTGCAAGCTTCACTTTCTCAAGTTCTATTACAAAAGTTTATTTGGCGATGAAGTAAAAGCACGAGCAAAGGTGAATGATATACAATTGAAGATGGAGATGCTACTTAATGAGTATAAAAGCTACAATACCTCATCTGCGTCATCGAATGTTGAACCTCGCCTGGTCTCCAATACTTTAAAGCGCAAGTTTACCTTTTGTGAAGTAAGTTTCTTTTTCTTTACTGTGAAATTTTGTACTTTTATTTACAATTCTACGGTTTATATGCTAAATTTGGTTACTTTATTTTGTATTAAATCATATATATATTACATTGCAGGATTATGATAATGAAGGGGTGGATACTAGTTATGATAAGTCAAAGTTATCGATTTATCTTGAGGATGATAAAATGGATCGCAAAATAAAGCTCGATGTTTTGGATTATTGGAAAAAGAACGAGGATCGTTATGGTGAACTAGCTCATCTAGCTAGGGATATTTTGAGTGTACCACTTACCACTGTTGCATCGGAATCTACCTTTAGCATCGAAGGCCGAGTTTTGAATAAATGGAGGAGCTCTTATATTCCTGAAAATGTTGAGGGTTTGATTACCACACGTAGTTGGCTATATGGCTATGAAGGTAAGTCGTTTTTATTTTACATTGGGTTGTCTATTTTTCTCATTATATATATTTTCAGATTTTAACTACTTAATTTATATTTTGTAGCCCTTGAAGAGGACAAATTTGAAGGTCTAGACGTAGAATGGTCTACAATTCAATCATCCTCTTGAAGTTAAAGTTGAAGTGAAGCTTCTTATCGTCATAGTTTTTTTAGTTGAATTCTGATGTAGTTTTCTAATTTCTACTGTTTTTTCCCACTTGTATTGAGAACTTACTAAAATCATAATTATGTAAGAAAATAAAATTTTCATTTTTGGAACTTATTCAATCTTCTCCACGTTTAGTATTTTGTTAACATGACCAACTTGAAAATGCAGTTCGGAAGACCTCGGCTATACAATTTACAGACACTAAGTCCCTGTAGGTATAAAACTTGTTAATTTTATGAATTATGCACCTTTAAATTCGTCCATTTGGATACA
The DNA here is from genome assembly GCA_022085475.1 of Heliosperma pusillum. Classification (NCBI taxonomy): domain Eukaryota; kingdom Viridiplantae; phylum Streptophyta; class Magnoliopsida; order Caryophyllales; family Caryophyllaceae; genus Heliosperma; species Heliosperma pusillum. Next base: position 6,098 of record JAIUZE010021563.1, on the reverse strand, counting down.
TATGTCTTAACTCGTGTAAGTAATTTTCGTACCAATATTAAAGATACATAAAATTAATCGATTATTTGGTTACAAACTTAAAATAAAAATTTAAACTCATTTGACTCTTGTGGTCTGAGGTGTATTTCATTAATAATGCGTGGTAAGATGTTGTATATTAGTGTCGAAGTAACTTTCGTACCAATATAAAAAAATGTCTAAATTAATTGTTTTTTGTTTACAATCTTACATTCAGGTCAATTCGGGTTGCAATGTTTTGTTTTAGTCATCATTATACAGGTTAAAATCGGTTCAGGTATGTTTCGGTTCAGATCAAAACAGTTCAGGTTGAAACAGTTCGAGTTCATACGATTTTGGGTCTATTCCGGATATTAGAAATTCGGTTCAGTTTCAAATCAACTCAAGTTGATCCAGGTTTCAGATGAAGTAGAAGTTATATATTTCGGATGTACGGTCAAGTGTCGATTTTGATAATTTCGATCGATTATTCGGGTTCGGTATATTTTTGCCAGGTCTAGTTAGTGCATCATATTCCGCCTAAACCAAACCACCTACTACTAAAATGCATGAAAATTGACTCATACAGTTTGAATGTTAGTTATCATGGACATAAAGATGTCACTCGAATTTAAGCCATCATTTTAGTTTATTCATTCTCGCATGCTAGATATTAGTTCACTTAAAATTGAATAAAATAAAATTGATGGGATCTTCCTCTAAACCTAAAATTGAGACTAGTTTTTATAGGCCAAACTACTATGAATCCCTTCTTCGTCGGTAGGCATATAGGACCTTACTCTCCATATGACCCCTTCTACATTGGGTAAGTAGTGTGTGTTGACCTATTTTATCTCAACATTATAGTCCGAAGATTTTCTCGTGATTATGATGGACTAAAGATAGAATTTACAGAAATTTATCGACCAAGAATTCTAAAGGTAGAATTAGCCAAGAGGTTGGCTTGTCAATGTACAGATAATTGAGTCTTGGGATCATTTATATAATTCTTGAGGGAGGTCAATTGTATAAATGCTCGAGTCTTTGCATTAAATCACATTTTGCACTAGACTTAAATTCAAAACGATGAGTATGCTTATTATGTTTTTTCTTCTTTTTCAGTGTAGAACTCGTTTACATTGATAATATTGCATATAACAAATGGCTGGAAATACTGATATCCCTATGCTAAGTGTCACGCTCGCGCGCGAATTCTGGCTTAAAGCTTTTATGGACCACATGAATCAGTCCACGCGACTGAAGAATGACGGGTCCAACTTTGCGGACTGGGAGGCGGCATTACGGAATGCTGCCATTGCTGACGGTAAGCTCAAGTACTTGACTGAGCCAATACCGCCAAACCCAGGCCCCAATGCGAGAGCTAACGAGACACTTGAATATAGTGACTTCGTTATGGAAGCGGGTGCGATAAAGAACGTACTCATCTTTGCAATGGAAAGCAATTTGCAAAGACGCTTCATTGCCCAAGGTGCAAACAAGATTTTCACCACGCTCACTGACGAATTCTCAAAAGCACCGAGGATCGTTACTTATGAGCATACACGTCGCTTCTTTGAGGCAAAACTCCAGAAGGGCCAACCGGTTAGCCCACACATTCTTGATATGATTGAGAATGTCGAGAAACTGGAGGCACTTGATTGCAAAATCAGTGAGAGCATAGTCATTGACCGTGTGCTTCATTCACTTCATGATGGTTTTGCCCTTTTCAGGGCAAATTACTATATGAATGATATGAAGAAAAGTCTTCATCAGCTACACTCACTTCTCGTACAGACCGAGAATGATATGAAATTGAGTGGGAGCATGAAGCAAGATGTTCTCATGTTTTCAAACAAGGGCAAAGGTAAGGGCAAGGCTCATGGCGACCTAGCTGTAGGAAAGCCAAAGTTTAAAAAGTCAGGAAACGGCAAGAGTGGGCCTGGTGAGACCAGTGGCTCACAAGGCAAGGCAAAGAGCAAGGACAGTAACATGGAGTGCCACCATTGCCACAAGACTGGGCATTGGAGGAGGAACTGTCCCGTGTACCGTGAGGACATAAAAGCAGGCCGCGTCACTCCTGTTGGTATGTCATCTTTTATTCATATGATTGAGATTAACCATGCAAGTTTCGGAACTTGGGTACTTGATACAGGTTGTGGTTCTCATCTGTGTAATCATTTGCAGGGCCTAAGAAACATCACACCTCTCGCAAAGGGTGATGTGGACCTGCGAGTGGGGAATGGAGCAAGAGTTGCTGCAGTTTCAGTGGGAACATATGTAATCCAACTCCCGAGTGGTTTTGAGTTATATTTATATAACTGTTGCTATGTACCCAGTTTATCTAAGAACATTATTTCTGTTTCCGTACTAGATAAAGACGGTTTTTCATTTTCAATAAAAGACAATAGCTGTATTTTCTCTTTTAATGAAATGATTTATGGCAAAGCAGTTTCCATGAATGGAATTTATATCTTAGATCAAACCACAGACATATTGCATGTGAATAATAAGAAATTAAAGGTTGGTGACAAAGATCAAACTTATCTATGGCACTGCCGTATGGGACACATAAATGAGAAACGTGTAAAGAAGCTCATTGACAATGGGACTATCTCCCCATTTGATTACGAATCATTTGGCACGTGTGAATCATGTCTTATCGGTAAAATGACTCGAATTTCCTTCAAAGGTGTTGGAATGCGCGCTAGTGACCTATTAGGACTCATACATACTGATGTATGTGGACCTATGTCAATAAACGCAAGAGACGGCTATAGATATTTTATCACTTTCACGGATGATTTGAGTAGATACGGATATGTCTACTTAATGAAGCATAAAAGTGAGTCCTTTGAAAAGTTCAAGGAATACCAGAATAAGGTTGAAAACCAACTGGGAAGAAAGATTAAAGCACTTCGTTCAGATCGTGGTGGCGAATATCTTTCAAATGAGTTTGATCAACACCTTAAAGACTGTGGTGTAGTATTACAGTTAACTCCACCTGGAACACCTCAATTAAATGGTGTGTCCGAACGGAGAAATCGAACATTACTTGATATGGTTCGATCCATGATGAGTCACACGGTAGTACCTGATTCATTATGGGGTTTTGCTCTTTTGTCAGCTGCTCTTATACTTAACCGAAGTCCGTCTAAAGCTGTAGACAAGACTCCATATGAGTTATGGAAGGGAACGGTCCCTAACTTGTCCTTTATTCGGGTTTGGGGCTGCGAGGCTTATGTCAAGTGGAGACACGAGGATAAGCTCGGCCCGCGATCGGTCAAGACATACTTTATTGGTTATCCAAAAGGAATGTTTGGTCATTACTTCTATTCGCCTACCGAACAACGAGTTTTTGTTGCGGCTAGTGCGAAGTTCTTAGAGAAAGAGTTTCTCGAGAATAAGTCAAGTAATAGAACCTTCGATCTGTCGGAGATTCAAGAACCAACAACCGAGCAACCAATGGAGGAAGAGGTTCCTTCAACTTCTGCTACGGTTAACATCCCTATGGAACATAGGAGGTCGGGTAGAGTCTCCATTCCTCCAGACAGATACATTGGTATGGTCGAGGAGAATGAGAGAGATAATGTTTTACTCCTAGAGAGTAACGAACCCGCTACCTATAAAGGTGCCATGACCTGTTCCGACTCTAAGCTATGGCTTGAAGCCATGCAATCCGAGATGGACTCCATGTATGAGAATGATGTATGAGATCTTGTTGATTTGCCTGATAAGGTACAGCCTCTTCAGTGCAAATGGCTTTATAAGATAAAGCATTCCATAGAAGGACAACCAGACACCTATAAGGCACGACTAGTGGCAAAAGGTTTCACTCAAGTGCAAGGATTGCATTATGATGAAATTTTTGCACCCGTAGTTATGCTGCGTTCCATTCGGATAATCTTAGCGATTGCCGCTTTTCATGACTATGAAATTTGGCAGATGGATGTGAAAACCGCCTTCTTAAACGGTTATTTGGAGGAGGAATTGTACATGGTACAACCCGAAGGTTTCATTGATCCTAAAAATCCTAAGAAAGTTGCAAGCTTAAGTGTTCCATTTATGGACTTAAGCAAGCTTCTCGGAGTTGGAATCATCGTTTCGACCAGGTGATAAAAGAGAATAGTTTCACTCGATCGGTCGAGGAACCATGCTTGTATGTCAAGTCGAGTGGGAGTAAGATTGTCTTCTTAATATTGTATGTTGATGACATACTCTTGATTGGGAATGACATCTCTCTCTTATCTTCGGTAAAAGTATGGTTAAAGAACCATTTCCAGATGAAAGATCTGGGTGCGGCACAACGCATATTGCGGATCCGTATCTATAGAGATAGATCACGACGGATGTTATCACTTAGTCAGGAGTCTTATATAGATAAGATTCTTGAGAGGTTCAGCATGACCAACTCCAAGAAGGCGAACCTTCCAATGATTTCTGGGATGCATTTGAGTAAAGCTCAGGCACCCAAGACATCGGAAGAGGTCGAGCGCATGAGTCGTGTTCCTTATGCATCAGCTATAGGATCGATCATGTATGCCATGATATGCACACGTCCGGACGAGGCATATGCATTGAGTATGATGAGTCGGTACCAAGGCAATCTAGGTGAAACACACTGGATGGCTGTCAAAAACATCCTTAAGTACTTACGAAGGACTAAGGATTGGGTATTGACTTATGAAGGAGACACTGAGCCATGCGCAATCGGTTACGCAGATGCTAGCTTCCAAACAGATCGAGATGACTCGAAAAGCTCCAAACAGAGTGTTATAGCAGATTCTACAACTGAGTCCGAGTACTATGCCGCTTCAGAAGCTGCAAAGGAAGCTATATGGATGCGTCAGTTCTTACAAGGACTAACCGTAGTTCCTAGTTCGAATGACCCTATCACCATCTATTGTGATAATAGAGGTGCCATCTTCCCTGCTAAGGAGCCTAAGTCCAGCAACAAGTCTAGACATGTACTTCGGAAGGCTCACATGATCCGAGATTACCTGGAGCAAAAGGAGATAGTGATAGACAAGATTGCTTCGGATGACAACATCGCGGACCCTCTCACTAAACCGTTAAAATATGATAAGCATGAAGGGAACGTTATTTCCATGGGAATTAAACGTGTTCCTGAGTTGTAGTAGCTGTTTTATGTGGATTAGATAAATTTATCTTTTTCATGCACTATTTATAACATCATCGTATTGTTTCATATTTTGTTTTTCATGTGGATTGTACGAAAACATTGAACGCCACAAAGTGAACTGAATTACATTATAATTGTTTTGGTCCGTAATCGCCTACATGAGCTGATAACTCTGGCAATTATACTGTGAAGTTGATTGATGGTGGGTTCAACGAGCCACAAGTCAAACGGTTGACTGATCAATCACAGATATGAGTTATAAAGATATCTCGTAGGACATCGTGACAACGTTATGGAGCCCTAAATGTTTCAGAACATTCGGTGTCAGGTCGTGGATAGGACGTCCATAGTGTTCCTAAGAGTCGATTCTTTTGACTATCAACTGTCTCCTGAGATTAAGGCAGTTTTTGGGTGACTATGGTTTCTTTCTCATGGTCGACCGTAACAGGAGGCTAAGTAGATTTTTACTGGGTCATTTCATACTATGCTTGTATCTGCGAGTTGAGGAAAATATCCAACCTTTATCAGGTTTTGTTATTTCTCAGGGCCACTCGAGGAGTTGTAACTGAAATGCATGGCCATGCTCGAATAATGATTCGTTTATCATTTAAGTTACTCTCTAGTCGGGAAAACCACTCTTGATACTGATCGCTTGTAAAATGCGACCTTTGTAAATACGGACTTTGCAAATTGTTTTACATTGAGTGGGAGAAATTTATGGATATGAGAATCGGGTTATCGCACATACACTTGTAAGGACAAGTGGGAGATTGTTGGAGCTAGTGTTGTGACACCCTCAAATTTGCGGAAAGAAAAAAAAATTATTTAAATACATAAATGTAAGATTAAAATACATACGAAGGTGTCATAAAATAAAAAGAGTCATTACAAACCGAAATAATATTCTACAAAAGAAATATACAAGACGGGAGACATATCTCCCGTATAAATACGGAAATAA
>JAIUZE010021562.1:0-26114 GCA_022085475.1 Heliosperma pusillum | reverse complement strand
TAGCATGCATGTTCCGATTTTGGACGTTTTTATTTAAAGTTATAAGATAACTAATAAATCAAAGATTTGAATAAAAATACGATTCTGACGAAAAGTTTTTGTCATGTCAACATACGAACCTCAAAATGTTTGTGGTCAAATTTCGTGATTTTAGGGATTAATTTGCTTTTTATTTTGATTTTTGGCGTTTAAACCGAGTTAACATGCATTTATGAGTTAAAAGTTAACTAAAAATAGTTGCATGTTGATTCTGGCCATGAAATTTTAAAATGATCTCACATGAATTTCTTACATATTGTATGTAAAAGTTCGTGACTTTTACTTATGTATTGCATGTTCATTGATTTTTATACGATAAAAGTCGATAATATGAGATTATAATGTTCATAAAATTGAAACGTCCATTTATGGTCTTGAAAATTTTTTGTACATTTAACATTCTGATGTTGATACTCTTGGTGAAATTTCATAATTTCTTTCACTGTTTTACTATATCTAATGTTTTATTTGATAAAACCATTAAATTCAAAGCTATTTGTTCATAAAATTAATTTAAATTTTTTGAGCAAATGTTTTTTATTTTTATAGTTCCTGGACATTTTCCAGAATGTACAAAATTTTTGGTTTCAAATTTTATGATGTTTATATTTTATTTTGGTTTTATTTCATAATTGTTATGATTAAACCGTAATATTTGGCAAATGAAATCAAATCGATCTAATTAATGACCAACAAAATTAGTAGTGACTAATTTTGGGTTCTAAATCAGTTTAGTTAATTATTTTGAATTTAAATGCGATTTAAATGTTGATATTGATTTTTAATGGTTAAAAATCAATGAATCCCGGAAGAAATCGAGCTACAATGAGCTTGAATTGAACTTAGGACGATTTTGGCATGAATTTTGCAGCAATTTATTTTATTTATGTTTGAATGAATGAATGTCATTTATTTAATAATTTATGCAAAGTTTGTACCTAGTATGGCCTAGTTATTTTTATCGTTATTACCCGTAATGTAAGGGAATAACGTTATGGTTGTAATTTTATTGCGATCTCGTATCGCCGGTTTGTATAATTTAATAATTTTATTTTATAGTATAAATGTATAATAGGAATTTGTATATTTGTACATTTGTAATTATTTTTATGAAGACCGGTGGCTCCCTTAAGACGGTGCCATTTTGGAAGGTGTTCCAAGTGAAGAGGCAAGGGACCAAGGAGTTGGTTTTCGAATTTGTAACTATCTAGTTAATTTTGATTAGCTAGGTGGCCATACTAGGATTTTATTGTTGCTTGATTGCTTGCTTTATTTTCGCTCATGCCAAAATCGTCACACATGCATTTTATTTACCGTTAGTGTCAATTCAACGTTATTCACAATTCACCGACTTAGTTCGCTTATAGGGAATTAATAACAAAATTGACAAGACCTCTCACATAACTTAAAAAATTGAGATTTAGCCTTACCAATTAGTAACACCTATGAACCCCGTGTTCATTAGGGCTACCACGCTCGTGGGTCCCTTTTACCTCGGGTAAGTAGGGTGATGCGATCACAAGCCAAAATTGGATTGGACTCAACGAGATAAGCGTTATCTTGGGACTAGGAGATGGATTTAGTTGAAATCCGTCAACCAAGAGTTCTAAGTGTAGAATTAGTCAAGTATTGACTTACCATTTTTAGATAAAGGTAGCATGCGATGACTATTTTTGTCTAAAGATGGGTCTTGGAATCACTTATGTAATTTCGTGGGGGTCATTATATGAGTGACTTGTTTAAAAATTGTTTTTACAAGTAAAATATATATAAGCAATGAATGTTTATTTTCCGTTGATATTTATTTTTATTCGCGCAATGACAATTATTTTTCTTCTATGAACTTACAAATCCGTTCAATCGTGGAAAAGGTTTCCATTATTTTATACGGTAGCATTTTGATTGCAATCTCCGTTTATACCACCGTAGCTAAAGACAAAATGAATTGTATCTTTTGATCCTCATATTCACCATCGCAAATGTCTCTTATGAAGAGTAAATGAATAAGTCACACTTAGTCAAAAGCGTTTTTGAATATTTTGTGACGCCTTCTTATAAACAATGGTACATCAAATTTTTGCTCCAATGAAAATGTTTGTATTTTGGTATGTCGTCATAATGCTCCTTATCGAGGCTTACCTCAAAAGAGGCCAAAACAGTTGGGATGACTAGGTTAATCGATTTATTTGAAATCGTGAACAACCAAATACCGTAGTCACTTCATGAAAAGTTTATCCTTTTGAAGGTAAAACCATGAATGAAATGAAGAATAGTCTTCACAATAATTCCAATATACTTGTCTAAGTATAGATTCATGAAAGTGAGTGGGAGCACTAAGAATGATGTTTATATTCTTAATTGTTAAGACGAGGTTCAAGAGCATGTTGACCCGACTTTGACACAAGGCAAGGGATAAAGGCAAGACTATTTTGAATAGTAAAGTCAAAACCAAAGCAAGGTGTCGAACCCAACTTTTGACGATTCTATTTTACAGTGTAGGACACAAGAAAAGAATCTTCCCAAAGTTTTCTAAAGAGTTAGAAATAAGGTGTAATTTTTCACCCATAATATCTATATGATCGACATTTATTTTGCCAAATGCAAATATTTTTGGGTATTAGATATCCATTATGGTTTTCATCAATGTATTCAATGCATATAATAATGATTCGTGCGACGACTAACCATGATTAAATGTCGACCTACAAGGGAAATATAACTATTGTAGTTTTATTTCTTATAGAGGACATATAAAAGTTTATAATGTGACAATCTAGTTTCTGATTTTAGAGGTATACTTTAATAAACGTTATTATATTCATGACCTCTAAATAAAGAATATAATATCCACTTTAGTGTACGACACAAGTGTTTCACTTTTGTGAATAGAACAAGCGTTGTATCTTTTATGCCTATACTTGGTCAATGGTTATCCCATACCAATCAAAGGTAATTATATTCTTGACCTAAACTAGTAATTACTTGTCATATAGATTGAAAAAGGCTCAAAATTGGTGACCTTTGTCTAATCTTAATTCTGGATTGTGTAGCACATTAAGAGGCTAGTATTAACAACTATCCCTAACCCATCTGATTTTGAATCTTATGGTGTGTGCGAATCTTGTATTCAAGGCAAGATGATTCGTGCCCTGTTGTTGAAAAGGAAATCGAACTAGTAAATTATTGGCCCCATTACACAAGAATACGTGTGGTCCAATAACAAACACAACCAGAGATGGTAATGATTACTTCACTTGATTTACCGACGAGTTAAGTAGATATTATGTTTGATTCTACTTAATGAGGTGCTAAGAGAAATCTTTGAAAAGTTCAAAGAGCTTCAATGAGAAGTAGTTAACCACTAGAGCATTAGATCAAGGACTTACGACTAAAATCGTAACTATAAATATCTAAGTATTAACTTTGATTTTCACCAAAAGTATTGTGAAATGGTTTCACAAGTTAACTTCTCTAACACACATTATTAGATAAGGTGTTGTTGAATAGAGAAACAGAACCTTATACGATATGGTTTTGTCTTTATCAAGTCAAAGAGCCATTTGGACTAACCTGGCTTTAATATTTGTCTGCTATTTCTTTTCCCAAAAACCCCATATGAAAAACACAGTTATAAAAAAAGTTAATTTCATTCCATATACGATATGGGTAGGTAGCGTACCTAATTTATAAGTTATTTGAATGAAACAAGTGCTCAATAATCCCACATTGACCACGAGAACAAAGCGTTTGTGACTCGTGATGCTGTCTTTCAATAAAAATACGAGTATTTCTTGATAAGACAGAGTGGGAGAAAATGTTTCAAGAGCCACAAACTGAGCATATGGTCCGGAAAAAGTTTTCCTCATTGCTTGTTCAGTAGTTGTTTCTTCGGAACCTAGGAGGTCAGGTGGAATTTTATCGCCCCTTTATAGTGATGAATTCTAATATGCGACTTATAAAAGACTGTTTTTAGTCCCAACTTCTTGATATGGCTTAGAGTCATACGATTCGTAATGGACTCCATGCATGATGGTCAGGTATGTGACCTGGTAAATTTTACTTGAAGAAGTACGACCTCTTCAATGTAAATTGATTTTTAAGATCGAAATTTGCATGGATGAACATTAAAATGTTTTCAAAGATAACTTGGTAGGCAAAGAGTTTTGCACCAACCTTAATTCTTTGATCCATTCGAATATACTTAACGATTAGAGCATATCATAATAGTATGATGTCAATTGGACCTCAAGAACCACCTTCTCGAATACGATTCTAGAAGAGGTAGTATATTTTATATTCACCTGTGGGTTCGTAGATCCTAACTATCCTAAGTTAATTTGCAAGCTTAAGAGGATGTCTTAAGTAAGCACTAAAGAGTTGGAATTAGTGTGTCAATCATGTCATAAAATATTTCTCGATATCTCGAGGAATTATGTTTATACATGAAGTTTAGTGGGAGTAATATGGTTTTCATCAGTCTTATATGTGGAGACATATTGATCATTTTAGATGATGGAAGATTTTGGAGAAGTAGAATACATCTTTTAGATATCTGGATTTATGGAGATAAATCTAAAAGGATATTAGCGTCGAGTAAAAATTCTTATATTGATAAGATCTTTGACTAGTTCAAGGAAGTTGAACACATGATAAATTGATTCCTTTTGCTTCCGCTGCGGGATCAATTATATACGCTGTGATGTATACTCAATCCGACATTTCGTATGCTTTGAGTATCACGAATCATTTGCAATTAAATCCAAGTGAGAGTCACTTGATAGCCATAAAGAACATCCTTAAGTACATGCGAAGGACTAAAGATATGTTTCATATGTTTGGAGTTTAAAGTGAGTTGTGTGTAAGAGTTTACACAGACTTCAGTTTCCAAACTGATCAAAGTGATTGAAATCACGAACTGGCTGTGTTTCATAGAAGATTTATCTGTTGGAAGAGTTCCAAACAGAAAATACTATTGGAAAGGTTCCAAGTAGGAGTGACATTTTCATATATAAATGTCATGTATCCGCTGGAAATGTTCCAGGCAAGTTTATCATTGGGATTTCACAACGGAAATAGAGAACATTGCATCATATGATGCTGCATATGAAAGTAGCTTGGATTCGACAGTATTGGAGGGACTAGAAGTAGTTCCTATAGCTGTATATCCTGTCCCATTATACTGGTAAAAGAGTGGGAGCTAACTTTAGGCCAAGAGTCCTAAGTCTAGATTCAAACCTAGACAGGTACTCAGAAAGTTTTATGTAATATGAGATTACGTAGACAAAAAGAAATAGCAATCAGAACGATGGGAGAGATGCAAGTATTGCTAATCCATTAGCCATGCATTTTGCAGGCTGAACATGATAGTCATGTCATTTCAATGGGGATTGAAATATGTACCTGAATTGCTAAAGATTATAAGATATGAAATTATTGATAGCGTATCAATTTTTCCAAATATTTGATAATCGCATTCATTGTTAGAGTTTCATTAAAAACTCCTTTATTTAGTTTGACTAAATTTTAATACTTTGTTTATCCGAATTGGTTGAAAGAAAGGTTGAACCCAATTCAAGTGAACAGGACGAACTTAGTATTTTGTCCCTAGTCACTCAATGAGGTGACGTCTCGAAATGACTAGATTGTAAGTCGATCGATGGTTGGTTCAGCACCATGGGGTCATGGAGATGACTGGTCGTTTACATAGACAGACTGTATGACACTCTGTCGGACAGTGACATTGTAGAGACCCTGAAATCAATTATTGATGTATGGTCGTGGGCAGGGTCTTTATCTTATTCCTATAATCGTTTATTTTGACTGGCGACCGTCTATCTGAGTCGAGTTGCATTTGCGATTGGTTTGGTTGATGTTCTAGGTCGTGCCGTAAAAGGAGGCGATGGACTTCTTCTGGATTCATGGTGATCTGCATCATACAGAGTAGATGCATCAACAGGAATTGTCCCCCCACGTTAGGTAAAAACATCTTTAGGCCACTCGAGGAGAAGTTACTGTAAATGCGTGGCCACGCTCGGAAAGAGATCTATGGTAGATTTTCCGTTCAGACAGTTACTCTCCCTATCGAGAAAACCACTCTAGATATTGTCAATCGCAAGTGCGACCTGGAAGACACCTTGCGTTGAGTGGGAGATGTGATAAAGAGAAAAGAGAATCGGTGACGCACACTTGTGTCAGACAAGTGGGAGATTGTTGGAGTAGGTGTCCTCCACAATAGTGCGCCACATAATAAATCTTATTATGGAATATAATTGGGATAATTATTGACTATATATATGATTAGTCAGTTGATTAACGTAAATCAATAACGGTTGGCTAACTAGAGTTTGACGTTATTGTCGTTTGACGGCGGTGATCAACTGATCCCTTTCGGTCACACCTAAAGGATGAAATCCAAATAGTAACTAATTATTTGTATACGATACAGTTAATTAGTACATTACATATATTCGATATGTACGAGAGTTAATTGTTAGAAATTGAGTTAAGAACTCAAATTCGATTAAGCTTATTTTTCAATTATGCGATAATTGACTAATAAATTTATATCTTATTGTAATACGATTAAATAAGATTTAACTTAGTAATTAATCGTTAAATTACTAAATTAGTTGAGGTTTTGAGATAGAGGTAATTAGTTAATTATATTTACAAGGAGTTGTAAAATAAATTAACCAAGCATTGTGGGACCCATTATATATTGATATAATGGTGAAATATTACTTAAAATGTTAAGTACATATTATTTATTTAATTGAGTCATATAATTGTTATATGATCAAATGAACACTTAATTATACAAGATAATTAACCATATGATCAATAAGTATTTGTGAGACAAATATCAAAAATTAAAATGGATCCAACTAGCCAAACATGGCCGGTTGGTATGTAGTTAGAATAGTGATGATTGTTGTTCATATTTATACTCTTTGGTTAGCATTTGAAAGTGACATAACAAGTATAATACAATCATCACTTATACTGCAACACTCCACTCTAATGCATGTGATCAAATTGAACAAAATAAGAGTCCTTATTTGGACTAAGTGATCCGGCCAACATGGCTATAAAATGACCAATTGTTGTTCATTTTTTACTACTTGTTTTTGTGCAATTTGTTTACTTCTCTCTAAAATTCTTCCTCTCACTAAAAACTCTCTTATACTAATATTTCCTAAGTATTACTAGTGTAGTAATATAGTCTAATATTAGTAGTATAATATCTATCTTATTATCTAGTTAATAATAAGGGTAGATTATTTGGTATCATCTTGGTGCAACTTGAAGGAGGTCTTCTAGTTTGGAAATTTCTTGTGTTCATCCATATTTATAGCTCAAGAACAACAAGAAGGAGTTCTTGTTGTGCCCATATAATTTCCATATCAATGTGAGGAAATTTCTTCTTTTATATAAATGTCTTTATATTTGCATGCATGTTACATAGATCATTATAAACTAAATTAAAACATAATTTAGTAAATAATTAGAGGAGTCTAATTAAGGTCTATGGACTTTCAGATTTTAGAAGACGTACTGGTTAGAGTAGGGAAATTTTTCATACCAGTTGACTTCGTTGTCTTAGATATGGCCGAGGACACCCAAATTCCTATCATCTCGGGACGACCATTCCTCTACACTGCGGGGGCGGTTATAGATGTTAAGAATGGGAGACTTACACTAACAGTGGGGGATGGCACAATCACTTTCAACTTAGATAATGCCATGAAACACCCCATGCTAGAAGAGACATGTCATAGAGTTGATATTTTGGATTTAACTATTGATGACTGTCTTTCTTTGTGTTTGAATAGGGATCCTCTGGAGATCGCCTTAATTTCCAGCACTGCTGAAGCTGGAAGCTCACGGAGTAAAGAAGTAGTTGAGATGGACAAACTGCTGACATGAGAGGACTTCAAGTTACAGACGGTGTATAGCTGCAAGTTACAAGAATGTTTCATCATGCTATTAGGCATAGGCAAATCCAGAATAAAATTGTCTCTATTGAGAATGGTATTGGTGTGTTATGTAGTAATCCTGATGAGATCCTCCAAGCTTTTGTTGATTTCTATAAACGGCTTTTAGGTACTCATGATACTACCTCTGATTATCATGAGCATATTATTAGACAGGGAACTTTGGTTGATGAGGAGGATTGGTCTGCTATGTGTAGTATTCCTACCCCTACAGAGATTAAGAGAGCTATGTTTTCTATCCCTGATGATAAGAGCCCTGGCCCTGATGGCTATACTAGCAAATTTTTCAAGGCAAGCTGGAGCATTATCAAGGATGACCTTTGTGATGTAGTTGTAGATTTCTTTGTGAAGGGGAAGTTACTTAAACAGTTGAACTATACAAATCTCGTGTTGATCCCCAAGGTTGAGAACCCTAAAACAGTGAAGGAATTTTGCCCTATAGCTTGTAACAATACAATCTATAAGGTCATTTCTAAGCTACTTTGCGATAGGTTGAGTGATAGTCTTACTAAAGTCATTAATCCTGCACAATGTGCTTTCATTAAAAACAGATGTATTCTTGGCAATATCTTGATCAGTCAGGATTTGATCAGATTATATACTAGGAAGAGTGTGTCCCCTAGATGTCTCATGAAGGTGGACTTGAGGAAGGCTTATGATTCAATAGAATGGAGGTTTGTTGACCAAATGTTGCGAGGTCTACATTTTCCTCCTACTATGATTAAGCTGGTTATGGAGTGTGTTAGTACTCCTAGCTACTCTATTGTGCTCAATGGACAGACTCATGGCTTTTTCAAAGGAGCTAGGAGTCTAAGACAGGGGGATCCAATGTCTCCCTTGTTATTCACTTTATGTATTGAGTACCTAAGCAGGTTGTTGCAGTCTATTGAGAAGATCCTTGGCTTCCATTATCATCCTCTCTGCAAGGCCTTGAAGATGAACCACTTGATGTTTGCTGATGATCTCCTTATGTTTTGCAGAGGAGATATTAAATCCATTTTTGCTATTATGGAAGGGTTTAAGGCTTTCTCTAATGCTTCTGGTCTTTACATTAATTCAGATAAGTCTGAGTTTTATTGCAATGGGATTAAGAGTTATGTTATTCAGCATATTCTGCAGGAAACTAGGTTTAGAAAAGGGACCCTGCCTTTTAAGTACCTAGGAGTGAGTATTTCACATAAAAGACTAAATAAATATGACTGTAATATCCTTGTTGAGAGGATGATTAAGAGGATAAGAGGTTGGAATATTAGGAAGATTTCTTATACGGGCAGGCTTGTGCTAGTTAAGTCTGTTTTATCTGTCATTCACAATCACTGGTCTCTAATCTTTGTGCTTCCTATGGGGGTGATGGATAAGATTAAGTCCCTCTGCAGGAATTTTCTTTGGGAAGGGACTGATAAGTATTCCAGAGCTCCTCTAGTCTCATGGAATGTGCTTTGCAAGAGTAAGGAGACTGGTGGGGTGGGTCTAATTGATAGTCATCAGTGGAATATTGTTGCTATTGGTAAGTTAGTGTGGTGGATTATTTGCAAACAGGACCATCTATGGATTAAATGGATTGGGAATATTTATTTAAAGACTTCTTCTTGGCTTGACTATATTCCTAATGCTAATAGTTCATGGGCATGAAGGAAAACCTGTGAGGTTAGGGATATTCTTAAAAATGGATATGTAAATGGACAATGGAGGGGGCTGGATAAGGGGTATTCTATTGCTGATGGGTATTCTTGGTTAACTCAGACTTCTTCTCCTCCTGTTGATTGGTGCTGCATTGTTTGGAATAGGTATAATTTCCCAAAATGGAGCTTTCATATGTGGCTGTTAAAACAATGTAGACTGCTCATACTGGATAGGCTTCTCAAAATGGGGATGGTTGTTCCTAGGATGTGCTATATTTGTGATGCTGACCAGGAAGATCATACTCATCTTTTTTAGAGTTGTCATTATGCAAAGGAATGTTTCAGGCTAGCAGGTGCTTGGCTGAAGCTCTCTCCAGATGTTCTGATGAATTCAGAGAGGATTCAGCATATGAGGGGTAACATGTTACGCATGCAGATTATAATGGCAACATACACAGGGCTGTGTTACAACATTTGGAGAGTCAGAAATATTTGCAGGTTAGAGGGGCATGTGCTTTGTCCACGAGTTCTTGTCAATCAAGTAAAGGAGGATTGCAGGAGAATGTTTTTGCTTGGGTTCAAAGGAGCTATGACATTTGCTGATAGAAGATGGTGCAGGGATGCTGGTTTTAGTAACTAAAGTTACCAGGCTGTTGTATGTATTATGTAGAAATGGAATGATGATGCAAGTTTATGAGGAGGCTAGTTGGGCATTGCTTATTGAGTCTGCTGGTTCAATGCAGCTACAAATGTTAGCATAGGAGGAAGCATTAGTGTAGTTTTGGCTGCTTAAAAGTTTATCATTTGTTTTTCTAATCTTGGTTGGTTTATGTAACAAATTTGAATGGACTGATTGTAATTTGTGTTGCCCATATTGTTGGGTTAGTTTATAATATTCTAACATTTCACCAAAAAAAAAAACCCCTAAGGTTACCGAGGTAAGGAAACCTGAACTTAAACCCCTCCCCTCTCATCTTAAGTATGTTTTTCTTGATTCCCATGAGATGAATCCTGTAATTGTCAGTGCTAACCTATCTGAAAGCCAACTTACTGATTTGTTGGTGGTTTTAAAAAGACACAAAAAGCCTATAGGTTATAGCATTGATGATTTACAAGGTATTAGTCCTGACTTTTGTATGCACCGTATCCACTTAGAAGAAGACCATAAACCTTGTAGGCAGGGACAACGTCGTTTGAACCCCACTGTGCAAGTGGTAGTTAGAAAAGAGGTGCAGAAATTGTTAGATGCAGGGATCATATATGCTATTTCTGATTCAAAGGGGGCCAGTCCTGTTCAAGTAGTCCCTAAGAAGGGAGGGACTATGGTCGTCACTAATGAGAAAAACGAGCTCATATCTACTAGACTAGTGACATGGTGGAGGATGTGTATTGATTATAGGAAGCTTAATGTAGCTAATAGGAAAGACCACTTCCCTCTTCCATATATTGACCAAATGTAAGAGTGTCTAGCGTGTCATAAATATTTTTGTTATCTAGACGGCTATTCGGGATTCTTTCAGAGCCCCATTCATCCTGACGATCAGGAAAAGATTACCTTCACATGCCCTTATGGTGTCTTTGCTTACCAAAGAATGCCATTTGGGTTATGTAATGCCCCCGCCACCTTTCAACGTTGTATGATGGCTATTTTTTCTGATTATATCGAGTCTATTATGGAGGTCTTTATGGATGACTTCAGTGTTTATGGGACCGATTTTGATAGTTGTTTAGCTAATCTGACTAAAGTCTTACAACGTTGTGAGAAAAGCAATCTTGTGTTAAACTGGGGAAAAGTGCCACTTCATGGTAACTGAAGGGGTGGTACTTGGTCATTTGGTGTCTGGACGAGGCATCCAAGTGGATAAAGCTAAAGTGGAAGTGGTTGAGCAATTACCGTACCCGGTGAATGTTAAAAGTGTTAGAAGTTTCCTTGGTCATGCGGGGTTCTATCGCCGTTTTATTAAGGATTTTTCAAAGATTGCTCAACCAATGACTAAGCTTCTCCATAAGGATGCCCCGTTTGTCTTTACTGATGAGTGTGTTAAGTCTTTTGACAGGATTAAACAAGCTCTAATCTCAGCTCCTATTATCCAGTCTCCTGATTGGACATTGTCGTTTGAGATAATGTGTGATGCCAGTGACTATGCAGTTGGGGCTGTTTTGGGGCAAAGGAAGGATAAGGTGCTACATGCAATTTACTATGCTAGTAAGACTTTGGATGATGCGCAAGTTAACTATGCTACCACTGAAAAAGAGCTACTTGCGGTTGTCTTTGCTTTAGATAAGTTTTGAGCCTATCTTGTGGGTTCTAAGGTGATAGTCTACACTGACCATGCAGCACTGAAGTACTTGTTGGCTAAGAAGGAAGCCTAACCTCGGCTTATTCGTTGGATCTTGTTGTTACAAGAATTTGATTTGGAGATCCGGGATAAGTCAGGTGCAGAGAATGTGGTTGCTGACCCATTTGTCTCGTCTAAGGTTTGAAGGGGGAGATTCCATCCCCATTGATGATTCGTTTGCTGATGATCATCTCCTTGCCATTACCATGGAGACTCCGTGGTTTGCCGATTATGCCAACTTTTTGGTTGGGGGAATTATGCCTCCGGGTCAATCTTATCAGCAAAAGAATAGGTTTCAACACGATGTTAAGAGGTATTTTTGGGATGATACATATCTATTCCGGGAGTGTGCCGGCGACATTTGTTAAGGTAATGCAGTCGGGTAATGCAGTCGGGTTACTCTTCTCCATATGGCGGTCATCATGGTCCCTCAAGGACATTTGTTAAGGTAATGCAGTCGGGTTTTTATTGGCCGACTATTCTCAAGGATGCTACTATATTTGTCCGTTCTTGTGACGCGTGTCAAAGGACGGGAAATATTTCGCAAAGGCATGAGATGCCTCAAACGGGTATTTTGGAAGTTGAGATATTCGATGTTTGGGGTATTGACTACTACCAAGGGCCATTCTCATCTTCCCATGGTAACCAATATATTCTAGTAGCAGTCGACTATGTCTCCAAATTGGTGGAAGCCATTGCCACTCCCACTTGCGATGCTACAACAGTTGTTAAATTGTTTCATAAGATCATTTTCCTACGATTTAGGGTTCCTCGTGCTCTCATTAGCGATGGAGGAAAGCATTTCAATGAACGTCATCTTAACACTTTACTGAAAAAATATGGCGTTACACATCGTCGAGGGTTAAGTTATCATCCGCAGACAAGTGGCAGGTGGAGGTTTCTAATAGGGAGATTAAGTCTATCCTTGAGAAAGTTGTGAGTAAATCTTGGAAGGATTGGAGTCGTAAGCTCCATGACACTTTATGGGCTTACAGAACTGCTTTTAAGACTCCAATCGGTGCTTCTCCATACCGGTTAGTCTATGGCAAGGCATGCCATCTACCGGTTGAACTTGAGTATAAGGCTATGTGGGCCATTAAAGAGCTTAATATGGATCCCTCACTGGCGGGTGAGAAACGACTTATGCAATTGAACGAGCTTGATGAGTTTCGATTGCATGCCTATGATAATGCTCGAGTTTACAAGGAGAAGACCAAGAAGTGGCACGACAAGCATATCCTGCAGCAGGAATTTAAAATTGGTGATAAAGTATTACTATTTAACTCCCGTTTACGTTTGTTTCCAGGTAAACTCAAGTCCAGATGGTCGGGACCGTTCACAGTTACCGAGGTGAACAAGTTTGGGTCGGTTACACTACAAACCGACAAGGGTGAAACCTTCAAAGTCAATGGTCAACGCTTGAAGATATATCATGATGGAGCATTTATAGGAGTGATAGAGGCCGGCGACCTTTTCACTCTTGATAAATCACCATGACTTTGAGGTAACACGGTCGTGCGGGATCGCTATAAATCAGCGCTACCCGGGAGGCAACCCGGCATTTACTTGCACTTCATTTGTATATTTTATTTCAATTAGCTTAGTTATTAATGTTATAGTTAAATTAGATTTAGTTTGTATAGTTAATATAGCTATGCTTTATTGAGTGCGGTGAGGGAGCGATCTAACAATTTAATTGAGTGCTTGCAGGTAATAAAATTGGAAGTCGCCTTAAGAATGAAACGAAAGAAAGAACAAAAATAAGAAAACGAGAAAAAACTTGGAAATTGGAGGGTTGCTCGATCGAGCAGCGTCACTTGCTCGATCGAGTTTTACATACACACAGTCTAGCCGAGAAATTGAGCAACGCAAAATTCTGAAATTTTTAGGTTGCTCGATCAAGCAGACCTGACTTGCTCGATCGAGTCGGCCAGTCCGACCGGTCCTGCGACCTCTAAAATCAGGTTTTCCCCAATTCTTTCTTATTCTTCTTCATTCTTTCGCCTCTTTTGCTATACCCCTCACCCTTATTCTCTTAAATCACTCCTCCAAACAACTTCAAATCATCATCCTAGCATCAACAATCATCATTCTACCTATTTTAAGTGCAATTTGTGAAGAAATTGGTGTTTTTGCTCCCTTCTTTTGCCCAAAACGTGAATTAGGGTTTGCTTCTTATTCTTCAATTTTGTGCTTTTAATTCATTGTTTGTTGCTTCCTTGCTTCGTTATTTAGTAATTAATCACTCTTGCATTACTAATTGCTCCGTCTTACTTGCGTTTTAGACTCAAATTTGATTTTTTTTTCGAATTAGGGTTTGATAATCCGTCTTTTTGAGCATATTGTGATGTTTGTGTGGCTTATTTACTTCAATTCGTAATTTCTAGACAAGTAGGAAATAGCAAGCGACGTGGAACCCCGTTTAATCCGACAACCTCAAATAGAAGCGATTCCTAGTAACCATACTTACCCTTGGATCTTTTTTATCACACATGAGCAACATGATCGCTTTGCTATGCTTATGGGTCCTACTATGGACCCTATTCGTTGTGTGTGCCCCACCATTCTCGGTTCACTCGGTTTTGGTAATGCTATTTTTGATATGTTTGACCGATTTGGGTTTGGTGGGTTATATTCCCTCAATGAACTTTTCTCTCGACCACTGACCCTTCAATTCTTTAGTTCCTTCGATTGGGACGAGCTAAATAGGCGTGTGTCTTTTCGGTTGCTCAATAAGGATTTTGTGTTGTCGTGTGCTGATTAGCTAACCATTTGGGTCTTTCTCTTGGTAATGATGATGCTTTTGTTGCTATCCCTTCCGGCTTTCAAGCCGTTGATTATTTTTCTCATTTTACTGGTCTTCCTAATGCGCGTGTTAATGCTATGGCGGTCAATGATGTGCAACATCCTTGTTTAAGGTTGTTTTTGCGTTTCTTTAGCCTCATTTTGTTTGCTAGGAAGGACCTCAGTAAACTGAATTCTCATGAGGTTTTATTACTTGCATCTAACCTCAACCCCCAACATGAGAATGCTTTTCATTTGCACCCGGCCGGTTTGGTGTGTTATGCTTTCTGGAGAGTCAATTCCCCTACCCAACATTCTTTAGATTGTGGTGCTTTAGTCACTAGGTTGGCTAGGCGACTTGTTGGGTTTGGGGAAGACCGTCGATACACACCCTTGACCGAGATTCATGCCCCTAGAGTCAGCGAGGAATACTTACGCCACACACTTTGCTGGATGAATGCGTTAGGAAACGCTCGATTTCAGTGGCGAGTACGGGGGTCTCAGTGGATAGCTTTTCCCGACACCGGTAACCGTCTCCCTTCTACGGAGCGGTTGCCTACCCATGATCCTGAGACTGGACCTACCCCTTCCCCTCGTGCTTATGTGGTTCCTCCTGAGCTTATTTTTACCTTGACCGAGACCCGTCGACCTCGTCGACGGATCGCTCCTTCTTCTTTTGCTCAAACCACCACCACCCCGACTCCACACTCTGCTTCAACCCCGACTCCGTACCCATACCCTCCACCTACTTTTACCTATGATCCGGCTTTGGAGAGGGATATTAGGATTCACCAAGGAATTAATAATGACTTGGTGATGAGGGGACTTTGGGAGAACCTTATGCGGTAAGATCTTAATGCTACTGCTGGTTGGACTCCGCCGAGCTACTACCAAGGTCCAGGTGACGAGAGTGGTGTGTTCGATAATTATAGGGTGACTCCTCAGCAGTTTTCCCAAGAGTTCAGCCACGATTATGGTTGCCTAGGTCGTCAGTGGTATACTCCTATCCGACCGGATGCTCTGGTTGGTGGTTTTGGTGAGCCATTTCGGGCCTTGTCTTCTGGTGCTACTCAGAGGGATGATGATGGTGATAATGATGATGATGATGGTGATGATAAGCAGTAGTGATAGTTGGTCACTACACTCCCATCTTGCAGCTGGTTTGGGGGAACCTATGTCTATACAAGCTGGTATTATCTATCCTTGTACTTTCTTTTATTGTATTTTCTTTTATTTATTTCTCATTCCCTTTTGTTAGTTGTGTCCTTTAGGTTGCGAATGTTGGTTGTTGTGTGACTGTTGTGGTATTAGCGTCACACTGAGGACACTGTGACATTTAGGTTTTGGGGAGAGTCTTTATTTATGTTGTGTGTTTATTTCCGTTGTGTGAAACAAAAAAAATCATAAAAATTGAAAAATTTACAAAATCCAAAAGCATGTTTTTATTTTATTAGGTCGAGACTTGGTGAAGTTGAATAACAATGATGATAATTTGCATTGTTTCTGCATTTGAATCCCAAATAAGTTGTCCATGTACATTGTTTTGACTTACTACTTTTTGAAAGCAAAGCTCATAGTACAAGTCTTGACCGCTTTTGACATACCTTATGCTAATTAGATTTGGTCGATTTTTGTTGGTAAACCACTTAAAATTCTGAGGTCTATAGAGCTTCCTAGGCCATGAACATTAATAAACTGGTCTCATTGTCTTTAGGCTTGAGTGTGGTACTCCTTGTGGAATGTGTAACATCAAATTGCATAGGTGTGACATTCTTTTCTTGATACAATACGCGTTCTTTTGATAAGTGCATGAGGAAAGGCGGTTCTTTTTGTTCAAATAAGCCTCACATAGCCAAAAAGACTTGATTTTATACTCTTATTATTGAGTTCTTTATGTTTAGCCAATTTGAGCCTTTTGTAGCCTGTTTTACAAGCCATATAATAGCTACATTCCTAGGAATTAGCCTACCTTATCGGGATAGTCGCATTTGCATACTTTTTCTTGTCTACTTGTCTACTATGGTTGGGACGAAATTTCAAAAAGAATATCAAATGGGTGTAGCAAGTATGTTGGCAATTGTGTCATTTATTGCCTTTGTTGAGAAATGTTATGAAGCAAAAGATTTGAAAAGAAAAAAAAAGAGATGATAAAAAAGAAAAGAAAAGAAAAGAAAAAAGAGGAATAAAGAAAAAAATATGTTGCTTCTTTGAATTGTTCAAGGGATAATGAAAGGGATTATACTAGAGTCTAATGCATATTTAGAGAGCAATATCGATATCTCTCTTGTGTTGTCAAAGTTTAAGATGATATCTCTAGTCGGTGTTGGTTTGTGCTAATCTTGTAGATTTGTTTTGGTAAGTGTCGCTGCGACTACCGGTCTTAGCCCCACATTCCCATACGTGCCTTGGCACAATCCACTTCTATACCTTCACTCATTAGCCTCCCTTTTTGTCCTGATTCATGTACTTTTTAGCGAATGCGTATTAGTTTGGGAAATTACTATCACATTAGAATGCAAGCATGTTTCATAAGTTGAGTGAGTGTTTTTATTTCTTTCTATCTTCACAAAACTCACCCTTACATTAACTTATGAGTGCATGAGTGAATCCGCGAGAATCCGACAAATTGAGCCTTGCAAGATTGAAAGGTATTTGGTTTTTGTCTATACTACGGTATCATGTAAAATCTTGAAATATGAACGACATTTTCTACTTTCCCGTGCCTTTGAATTTTTTTTATTGGTACAACTTGGTCATTACTTTGTTATAGATATGGATAGCCTGAGATTTGTATGTGCATTAACATTAGCTTTGAGTTTTTCATTCACCATTTGTATGTTTTTGTATGTGTTGAGTGATTTGCTTAAAGACAAGCAAATTATTGGTTTGGGAGAGTTTGATGATCATTATTCATACACATATTTTACGCTTCCCTTAGTTACATATAACTTGATTTACCGTCTTTCTTTGCTTATTTCTATGCTATTTTAGCTAGAATATCGATTCTGCCGCTTCTATTATGTTTTAATGCAGATTGAATGCATTTGGAGCTTTTTGAGTTGATATGGAGCATGGCGGAGTCGGATCGTAGAAGGTTAGGCACAGAAATCGAGAGTAATAGAGAAGGAAGGAAGGAAAACGAAGAAACGAGACCTTTTTGAAAGATTCTCGATCGAGCAAGGCTGTATGCTCGATCGAGTCGGGAAGAAGGCTGCTCCATCGAGCAACATCACTTTGCTCGATCGAGCAACCCAATATTATGACGGCTTTTCGTATTTTCCTAAACTAGTTTAACCTAATTAATTAGATTTGTATTATAAAGGAAAGCTCGTCTTTCATAATTAGGCATGCTTTAATATTAGAAACCTAAATTAGTTTGCTTTGCCTCTGGATTTTATTCATCAAGACTATTGTCTTTAGTTCAAGCTTGTAATCGGTATTCTTAAATCTTCTTTGTTATTCAATTAGCTCCCTTCTAGTTCTTTAATTATTCTATGTTAATCCTTTCATTATTGTTAATCATGTTTGCTTTATTTATTACCGTTGTTATTAATATCGTTATGAGTAGCTAAATTCTTTTCTAGGGTTGAAAGGGGATCTAGGATTGTTAAGAAGGGGTAGATTAATTAATTGAATTGCAATTGCATGGTTATCGTTTGATTATCGTTTTAATTCTAGTTGTTTGATTACTGGCCAGGATTAATTAGCTAGTCTCGCGAATTAGGATTGACATCGACCGAGTTAAGACTAAGATAGACTACGATAATTGAATATAACTCATTTAATGATAGCGATCGCATGTTAAATTGTAGATCTAAAGGGCATAATTGAATCGACCGATCTTGTGACCTTAGATAACTTTATTGCATGATAGTTGACTACATCCTTACCCCTGAACAATAATCCTAGTGAACCTGAGACCCTAGACTTTTAATCTTATTGATTTCAATCTTTTATTGTTATTGTTATTGTTTGCTATTAGTTGTTATTGTTTGCTATTAGTTTAGAACACAAATCTCAAAACCCCGAAATTGTTACTTTAAGAGACGAACCTAGTTTAACAGATTAGAATACTACCGCCTCCCTTTGGATTCGATACTTTACTTACTGCTGACTATTAGTTAGTAGTTATTTAGGTTTAGTTTGATTAAGGTGACGCGACTTGAGCCTTATAAACGACCTTAGCCCGATCAACTTCTATTCCCCTCTTGGAAACGATGTGACCAAGCACAACCCCTTCCTTTACCATAAAATGTCACTTTTCACAATCCAAGACGAGGTTGTGCTCTTCACACCTTCTCAAAACATTAGAAAGATTGGTTAGACCATGCTCAAAGGTTTCTCCATGAACACTAAAATCATCCATGAATACTTCCATACTTTTTTCTAGAAAATCGGCAAAAATTGTCATCATACACCTTTGGAAGGTGCCGGGTGCATTACACAACCCAAATGGCATCCTTCTAAAGGCATACACACCTAAAGGGCAAGTGAAAGTTGTATTCTCTTGGTCATCCGGGTGTATGGGAATTTGAAAGAAACCCGAATAACCATCAAGAAAACAATAAAAAGCATGCTCGACCAATCTTTCTAACATTTGAAATATAAAGGGGATGGGGAAATGGTCTTTGAGGGTAGAGGCATTTAATTTCTGAAAGTCAATGCACATCCTCCACCCGGTCACCGGTCTAGTGAAAAGAAGAGTGTCATCTTCTGGCTCCACCATGGTCACTCCCCCTTTCTCAGGGACAAAATGAACCGGACTAACCCATTTGCTATTGGTTATCTTGTAAAATATCCCCGGATCAAGAAGTTTCATTACCTCATTTTTTACCACATCACCCATTTTAGGATTCAACCTTCTTTGCCCTTCCACGGTAGGTCGGCTACCCTCTTCTAAGATTATTCTATACATACACAAACTAGTGTTAGAGTAAGTGTCCTCCACAATAATGCATTTATATAATGAAACTCATTTGGAATATATGTGACATGATTAGTATATTTTGATACTCCACGTCAGTTGATTAACGTAAATCGGTAACGCTCGGTTGACTAGAGTTTGACGTTATTGTCGTATGACGGCGGTGATCAACTTATCCCTTTAGGTCACACCTATAGGATGAAACCCAAATAGAATACTAATAATTTGTATACGATACAGTTTAATTAGGGCATTACAAATATTTGATATGTACGTTTAGTTACGAGAGTTATTTATTGGAAATTGAGTTAGGAACTCATTCCACTTAAGTTTATTAGTCAATTATACGATAACTGACAGAATAAATTTTACGTCTTATTTTAATACGATTAAATAAGATTTAATTTAGTGATTAATCGTTAATTCATTTATTTAGTTGAGGTTATGCATATATTTTGAGGTAGAGGTAATTAGTTAATTATATTTACAAGGAATTGTAAAATAAATTAACTGGGCATTGTGGGACCCATTATATATTGATATAATGGTAAAATATCACTTAAAAATTAAGTACATATTGTTTATTAATTTGTGTCATATAATTGTTATATGATCAAATTAACATCTAATTATACAAGATAATTAAATATATGATTATAAGTATTTGTGAAACAAATATCAAAAATCAAAATGGTCCATTGTGGACTCATGTGCACCGGTTTTGTGTAGACAAAATCACTAGTGATTTTACTCTACCAATTCCACACTCCACCAAGTGATTATGACATGTTATGACACATGATCATTATCATTCTCTTACCCACACTCAAGTCATTTGCATGAGAATAAAATTAAGCAAAATAAAGCCCTTTTGGAGCCTAAGGGTGCCGGCCATATTGGCTTTAAATAAACAAGAGTTGTTTAATTTTTACCACTTGATTTTTTCATGCTTATTTCTTAATTCTCTTTCTAACTCAACAACTCTCTAAAACTCACATGCAAACTAATATTCATACCATATTACTAGTGTAGTAATAGAATAATATTAGTAGTATAATGTCTTACTTATTATCTAGTTAATAATAAGTTGAGATTATTTGGGTTGATTCTTGGGTGCAACAAGAAGGAGACCTTCTACTTTAGAGGTTGTTTTATGGAGAATCATCCATTAATTTCATGCTCAAGAACAATAAAAAGGAGTTCTTATTGTGCCCATATTGAACCGAAAATTCCCAATGTAAGGATATTTTCGTTTTATCTTTTATTTTATGCTTTTACATTTGCATGCAGGATAACTAGATCCTATATCATTAAGTTAAGGTAATTTAATGAACTAATTAGAGGAGTCTAATTAAAGGTCTAGGACTTTCATGTGGTATCAGAGCTCAATTGTTACATGCATATTGATTTTAAGCATTAAAATCGAGTTATACTATAACTTGGGTAAAATTGAAAATTTGTGTTAAAAATTGGTTTGCACAAAATTTTTTATTTTCATGCATACCTACTGACCTAAAAATGGTTGTGGTCAAATTTGGTATTTTTAGGGATTAATTTGCTATTTATTTTGATTTATGGCCTTTAAATCATGTTAACATGCATTTTTTATGTTAAAAGTTACCTAAAATAGTTGCATGTTGATTCTGGTCGTGAAATTTTTATATGATCTCACATGCATGTTTTACATACTGTATGTAAAATTTCGTGACTTTTAATTATGTTTTACATGATTATTGATTTTTATGAGATAAAAGTCAATAAAGTGAGATTATTATGTTCATAAAATTGAAACGTCCTTTTATGGTCTTGAAATTTTTTTGGTACATTTTATAATCGGATTTATATCATCTTGGTGAAATTTTGTAATTTGTTTCACTATTTTACTATATTTAATGTTTTATATTTGATAAAATCGTTGAATACAAAGTTATTTGTTCATAAAATTAATTCAAATTTTTTGGGCAAATTTTTCTAGTTTTTAGAGTTTCTGGAAATGTTCCAGAATGTACAAAATTTTTTGTTTCAAATTTGTATGATTTTTATATTTTATTTTGAGTTTATTTCATAAATGTTATTATTAAACCTCTATATTTAGCAAAGACGATCAATTCGAACTAATTAAATATAAACAAAGTTAGTGGGGACTAATTTTGAGTTCTAAATTAGTTTGAGCTTAAATACGATTTAAGTGTTGATTATTGATTTTTAATGGTTAAAAATCGATAAAATCCATAAAACCGAGCTTGAATGAGCATGATAAGTGTTAAGGGCGATTTTGGTATGATTTTACAACATTTTATTTATGTTGTTATTTTTGAATGAATGAATGAATGTCATTTGTTTAAATTTTAATGCAAGTTGTACCTAGTATGACCTAGATTATTTTAATCGGTATTACCTGTAAAGTAAGGGAATATTGATTCGGTTGTAATTTTCTTTGCGATCTCGTATCGCCGTTTGTAATAATTTCATTTCATTTTTAGATCAAATGTATATTAGGAATTTTATTTGTATCCTTTTGTAATTAATTATTATGAAGACGGAGATTGCCGAAGTCGGTGCCTTTTTGGAGCGTGTTCCATGAAGAGGCAAGGGGCCAAGGAGTTGGTTTCCGATTTTGTAATCGTCTAGTTAGTTAAATTAGCTAGGTGACCATACTAGAATTTATTATTTGCTTGCTTTAAGTTTTTCGCTCATGCCAAAATCGCCAACATGCATTTTTATTTCTCGATTGTCAATTCAACGTTATTCAAAATTCACCGATTTAGTTCACTTATAGGGAATTAATAACTAAATTGACAAGACCTCTCACATAACTTTAAAAAAAATTGAGATTAGCCTTACAAATTAGTAACACCTATGAATCTCGTGTTCATTAGGGCTACCACGCTCTTGGGTCCCTTTTTACCTCGGGTAAGTAGGGTGATACGATCACAAGCTAAAATTGGATTGGACTCAACGAGAAAAGCGTTATCTTGGGACTAGGAGATGGATTTAGCTTAAATCCGTCAACCAAGAGTTCTAAGGGTAGAACTAGTCAAGTATTGACTTACCATTTTTAGATAAAGGTAGCATACGATGACTATTTTTGTCTAAAGATGGGTCTTGGAATCACTTATATAATTTCGTGAGGGGTCATTATGAGTGACTTGTTTAAAATTGTTTTACAATTAAATTATACATGAGCAATGAATGTTTATTTTCCGTTGATATTTATATTATTCGCGCAATGACATATATTTTATCCTACTACGGACTTGTAAATCAGTTCAATCGTGGAAAGGAGTTTCCATTATTTTATACGATAACATTTTGATTGTGATCTCCGTTTAAACCACCGAAGCTAATGACAAAATGAATTTTTCTTTTTGATCCTCATATTCACCATTGGAAATATCTCTTATGAAGAGTATATGAATAAGTCACACTTAGTAAAAAACGTTTTGATTTTGTTTTAGGGACGTTTTCTTATTACAATGGTGCATCAATCTTTTTGCTCCAATAAAAATATTTATAATTTTTTGGTATGTCGTCATAATGCTCCTTATCGAGGCTTACCTCAAAAGAGGCCAAATCAGTTGGGACTGTAACAACCCGAAAAGTACCCAATTTTTCTAGTAAAAATGTTTTACGAATACTTTTCAGCAAAGTTAAGTTTTAAAATAGAATTTAGTGTTTCGAGTCGTATTTGGAAATTCCGAGTTCGTATTTGGAATTTCTGCGAGATTTCATGAGAATCCCGTTTTAAGTCATCTTTGACTTTTCTTGACTTTTAAGTCGTCTTTGACTTTTCTTGACTTTTTAAAGTCGTCATTGACTTTTCTCGACTTTTAAGTCGTCATAAACTTTTCTTGACTTTTAAGTCATTTTTGACTTTTCTTGACTTTTAAGTCGACTTTGACTTTCGTTGACTTTTCCGACTCACCTCGTAAATTGAAAGACCGAAATTATATTTGAAAAATAATAAATTTAATTTATTTTTATTAAGATTTATTTGAATTTATGATAATTTAATATAATTATTTTGAATTTATTCGGAATTAAAGAGAAGGTTTTACGGTTTAACCCGAACATCATTTAACTATTCCCGAGCCAATTTAAATCCCGAAACAAACCCGAAACTCGACTTTGGCATGAGTCACACGCCCCATGTCATCTTTTTCCACTCACTTTGGATATTTTCTTTCTTTTGATTAAACTAATAATAATATCTTAGATATTTATAACTTTATCGATCCGTTAACCGAAAATTACGCAAATCGTTTACAAAACAGACCCGACTATCACCAAATCACACGGCTCTCCTTCCTCTAATAGGACTAGATATTTTCTTTCTTTTTCATTACAATAACATAATATCTAGATATTTGGTTTGATTAACTTAATTTATAATTATATCTAATTAATTACCTTAATTAATTATAAAACCCGAGTCAATTACGTAACAACAATTTCAAAACCCGACTCCATATTTCCTCTATATGTACACGGCCCAATCACCCAACATTACTCACTAACTACTTTTCATTTTACAATAAATCAACTTAAGATCAAATTAATACTTTCTTTAATCGTTCTTCATCGTTCTTCGTCGTTTTTCATCGTTCTTCGTCGTTCTTGAGCAAAATCGTCATAAAACCTTCATTTCTTATTCAAATCCGTCCTAACTTATATTTCTAGAATCTCCTCTTCGCTCTCCATCTTCAAGTACGGTTTATTTTCAATTCCGACAAAATCGTTTTCAACACTTTAATTATGGAAAATCAAGTTTTTATTCTAATAATGTTATTCTTGTCATTTCTTATAGGGGAAGATTTTGAAGACGAGTTTGGTGACTCGTATATTTTAGGAGAAGATTAGAAGACGGGTTTCTTATTTCCTTTACTTCTTATTTTTTTGGTGCTACTTGATTTTGCTAGCTAAGGTAACAACTCCGAGTTACTCGACGAATTTAATGTTACATATCCTTTGTATCTTTTGTTTTAGTTCATGTTATTATGATTTACGGTGTTTAATTAGTAACATGATAGGTTGTTATTTTTATTATGTTGTATGAATTTTTGATATGTTTAGGGTTCTTGATAAATTTGGATGATGGTTCATAATCATGATTTTTGTATGAATGATGGTTGAATTGGTTGTTAAATTGGTTGTTGTTAATTAGAATCATGTTAGAAATAAATTGGTATGGTGGTTGGTGGTGGCCGAATTGGGTGGCTGGAAAAACCAGCCCAAACCAGGCCGGTTCAGGCCCGGTCCAGGCCGGTCTGGAATGGTCCGGGAATCGTCCTTTGGGTTTTTGTCGATACTTGATTGTTTTGTTGTTGTTTTGACGGGTTTTAATTATGTTAAGCATGTGGGAAATATTAAGAAACGGTTTTTAGAAAAGTCGATCAAAATAGCCAAAATAGGCCGGTTTATTCTCGGCCCAAAAACAGGCCGTGGGTCCCCCTCTAAACTTGTGACGGTTTTTGAGTTATTGTTATTTTACCGTGTTTTGTAATATTTAGCAAGTGGAAAATGTTAATAAGTAAATTATTTAATTAAAAGTTTTCATAATATTATTATTTCTCACATGTTAGAAGTTATAATACGAGATTGTAGTTTAATATGATATCCTTTAAGTCAAGCGGGTTTTGTTTGATTTTAATAATTCACATGTTAGAAGTTGGAATAAATTAGCATGAGATGAATATGATGATTTTATGTTCAAGTCTAATTGGTAAAGACTCTGTTTCTAGCCGGTTTGATCAAACGGGTTTGGTCAAACTAAGATCTAGTCAGCCCCGTTTTGACTGATGACCCGTCGCGGGTCGCGGGAATCGGGTCGGGGATTTGTCTTCAAGTAAGGTTGTATTTAATTAATGAATTAGCCTTAGTAGATATGAGGCGATATGATATTTGAATATGATTTTTATATGCAATTTGTCACATGATAGGAAGTTTTTCCGTGACTGTTTGATTTTATGATTTATGTCGTGTTGACTAAGTACCCATAGAGAATTATGAGTATATGGCGTCTTGACCATTCTAATTCTAAATGAGTAGCTTGGACCATGACATTGATAGGCTTTACTGTCTTTAACGAGTATATGTTCACTTGTTGATAGCTTTTGTGTCAAGGCCTGGGGGGCTTATCTCCAAGTCGGGGCATGGCATCCTAAGAGTTCCGCTTTGGGAAGGGAGCCAGCTTAAGTACTAGCCATCTCTGCTTAGGGGGTCGCCTAGTAGAGTTTCTCGTGTACGGTTATGTCATGAGACGGGGAATGGAATAGCTGTTGTCGCTAGGTCTGATCAGTCTAGGACTAGGATGTTTTCCTACCTAGTGGTATAGCCTCGAGTTACAATCGACTATGGACGGTACTAAGAACTTATGCCTGTTTGTAGAAGTATTGGTCTTTCATGTTTGTAT
>JAIUZE010021561.1:0-35328 GCA_022085475.1 Heliosperma pusillum | reverse complement strand
GCAAGTCCGGAAGGTATAGTGACAAACTTGCGGGTATAAATGTTAATCTTGTTAGTGAATGGTTAATAGACAGCGGTGCTTCCCATCATATGACGGGTAAGAGATAATGCCTCAGAAACATAAGGATGGGGACACCATCGATTGTGGGACTACCTGATGGTAGGCGAGTTGAAGCCTATGAGCATAGGGAAGTTACATTGGCTACTGATTTTGTACTAAAAGACGTTCTTTTTGTACCTTCACTAACATGTGACTTAGTTTCAGTCCAACAATTAATTCAAGAAAACAATTGTGTAGTAACCTTTTTCACTGACCATTGCGTTATGCAGGTCCGAATTTCGAGGACAGATATTGGACAGAGTGAGCATCTCAATGGGGTTTATTATTTCAAGCCAAGAAGGGTCGAATTGGCAGCACAAACGTCTCTGTCCAAAGAAATTCGCCTATGGCATAAAAGGCTCGGGCATCCATCAACGAGTATATTATCTCATTTTTCTCCTTTGGTTGGTTGCAATTTGAATTGGAATTCTAGTGCTATTTGTGACCCATGTTGTAGGGTGAAACAAACTCGTACGTCTTTTAAGCTTAATAATAAAAGGTGTGATGTTTTATTTGGTTTGATTCACTGTGATATTTGTGGACAATATCGAGTTGTGATCGGTTATGTCGCGGTCCCGATACAAAAATAATTACCCGCACTTAGGCTAACAACATAAGGAATGTAATTAGGGAAGTAGGGTGTCGATCCTCAGGGAGTACGTGTTAACTATGAATGGCTATGGATTGGTTTTCATTTAAGTTCGAGTCACTTGAGGTGGTTGTATAAGCTATTAACATAAAATAGAATGACAAGTATGTAAATGACGATATGTAAATGACAAATATGTAAATTGCAGAATGTAAAACTCAAAACAGAAGACTTACCCGATCGGATTGTCACGTACCCGATCGGGGAAGTTCTCTGATCCGAATAACAACAATTAAATTCTAACTAAATACGATATTTAAATGACAATATTGAAAGGCTATTTAACTAGACTAATAAACTAACTAATAACAATAATATAAACTATCTAAGAACAGAATTAGAAAGACGATAAAGTAAACTATCTAGATAACGATAAAATAAACTATCTAAAACGGTAAAGTAAACTAACTAATCAAATTGAAATAGTGAAAGAGAAATACATGTAAAACTAATTAAAAGTCTCATAGATACCAACATTAGAATTACTATGATTGTCCAGGCCTTGTAGCGGTATATTCCTTTCGGATTCGTACCGACCTTTTAGTGGGTCCTAACGTCCTCTCAGCATGGTTAAGTCACTAAACCCCTATTGGCAGTCCTAATTCCTATCACAACTACTCTCGTTATAAAGATAGAAATTGACTAATACAAACAATTGTTTATGGCCACTAAACATAGTTATAGAATTTGACACGACCAAAGGAAGAAACAATTAGATGGTTCAATTGGTATCTACTCTTCTTTTAATTCATTTAACTCGTAAATCATTTCAATATTGCAACTCTATTTATTTTATTTACACAATGTTAATCTTACAATATTATATCTAATTTATGTGATCATGTGATTAAGTAAATTAATAAGAAAAAGATGTAGGAAATTAAACTATGAAATATAAATACTAAACTGATTATGGTGATTATATTAATAATGATTCTAGTGATGAATTCTATGATTATATGATTAGGTAAATTATAATGTGACATGTTAAATAATATTTCGGTTTTAACTAGATTAATTTTAGCTTGATTTCCTAACAACAACAATGTGAAAACAATACTAATTAGTTTAAAGTTCATGATGAAAATTGCATAGTAAAAGATAGAGAATTACCGAGTTGGAATATGGGTATATAAGAACGAAAGTAAGAACAAATATCCAATAACAAAAGCTATGAAAACACTAGAGAAATACTAAGAAATAAACTATATTCTAAAACTTGTAAGAAAGTGTGTTAAAAGATATGAAAAGATGATAAGAGATAAGTATATGATGATAAGATGATAATGGATAATTGGATGATAATTGTGTGTGATGATCATTGGCTTTTATAGGACTGCATGGCTGCTGATCCCTCGTCCAAATTCGTACCCTAGTCAAAGCATTAAATCACACATTTAAGCTCGGTTGAAGAAGAGCTAAGTAACGTCCACTTGCAGAAATCCTCGATCGGGTATATGGCAATCCGATCGAGTATATGTGTAAGATGGATTTTCCGTCTTTTCATCTTAGGCACGGAATCCTATGCCTTGGTCTTGGTCAATGTAATACGGGATTCGGCTTGGGCTGATCTTCTCTTGACTTGGGTTGATATTCTCTTGACTTGGGTTGATATTTTCTTTTAAAGTTCAAAGCCAAAATCCAAATTGAGTCCATTCGAGGAAGGATGTAGCGGAATCGTAATCAAATCGTGAACTGGCTATCATCAATTCCTCGAAAACTCGTATTCTAGTGTCTTTGCTCCATAAACTAGGAAAATATAGCAAAACCGCTTCATTTCCTATAAAACGAGTCAAAACACGCAAAACAACTAGAATAGCAATATTAGCTCGTTAGTCACTTAACAAAGTGCATAAATCGTATGGAAATTGAGCTAAAACGGGGGATAAATCAGTACAAAATATCACTTATCAAGTTGCTAGTTTATCTCGTTCACATTATTTTTTTACCATTGTTGATGACCATAGTAGGGGAGTGTGGGTCTATCTTATGAAAGACAAGAGTGAAGTGGGAGAATTATTGCGTGTTTTCTGTCAAATGGTTAAGACCCAGTTTGAAACATGTGTTAAAATTGTCCAAAGTGATAATGGAACCGAATTTTTATCTGGGCCCTTAAAATATTACTATGAAGAAAACGGGATAATTTTTAGAACTAGTAACGTTGATACACCACAACAAAATGGGTGAGTTGAGCAAAAACACCGACATATACTCGAGAAAGCGAGAGCCTTACGGTTCCAAACTGACTTACCTCTACATTTTTCGAGGGAATGTATTTTGACAGCCGTCTATCTGATAAATAGAACTCCAACACCTTTGCTTCAAGGAAAAACACCATTTGAGGTTTTATATCGTAAACAACCCGAGCTCAGTGGTCTTAAAGTTTTTGGTCGTCTTTGCTACGCTCATAACAAAGATAAACCACGTGATAAATTTGGGGAAAGGGGGAAACGGTGTATATTTTTAGGGTACCCTCACACAAAGAAAGGTTGGAAGTTATACGATTTAAAGGACAGGCGGATGTTTGCGTCTCGGGATGTCACTTTCTGTGAACACGTTTTTCCATTCTCAAATACCACTTAAACAAATATTACGATGGAAGGTAACAATGAAAAATCATGGGAAACTGTTATTTGTCCGGGATTATTTGATGATAATAGTATCGATATTTTGGATGAAGAACCAGCATGTGTCGCAAGGGAAAATGAAGGACAATCAACGCTTAAGGAAATGGAGCAGAATACTGTAGATAACAACAGTGATGAGGTAGAAACAATGGTAGAAAACACGAGTATAGGGGGTCAAGAAGAAAGGTATGGACGAGGAGCAAGGGAGAAATTTGAGCCATATTGGAAGCGGGATTACATATGCACATCAACATGAATATTAAACCATGCCATTGATGTTCACCGCGTCCATACGAAGTCCTCACGGTCAGGTACTCGCTATCCTTTAGTGAATTATGTTATTACGAATTTTTTTTCTAACCATCACAGAGAATTCCTAGCGGCCATAGATGAAGATCTATGAGGCTGCAAAGAATCCGAAATGGAGAGAGGCAATGAGCAAGGAAATTGATGCGTTAGAACGAAATGGGACTTGGAAAATTGTGCAATTACCGGAAGGGAAGAAACACATTGGATGTCGATGGGTGTAAAAAGTCAAGTTCAAGGCCGATGGCTCCATTGAACGGTAAAAAGCAAGGCTAGTTGCTCAAGGGTTCACACAAGTCGAAGGGGTGGACTATCATGAAACTTATGCACCGGTGGCCAAAATGACTAGTGTACGATGTATGTTGGCCGTGTCAATCACAAAGAATTGGCTAATTGAACAATTAGTCGTGAACAATGCCTTCTTGCACGAAGAGCTAGACGAAGAAGTTTATATGAAGATACCGCAAGGGTTTGAAAGGAAGGGAGAAAACAAGGTAGGTAAGTTATTAAAATCATTATATAGATTAAAACAAGCTTCTAAGAATTGTATCCTGTACTCAGAGACTCAAAAGGATAGGGTGGATTCACATATTCCTAATTCTATACATATATACACTACAAAAAAAAATCTGAATAGCGACGGACAATTCCGTCGCAAATACCCTTAAATCCGTCGCTAAAAGGCATTTGCGACGGAATTTCCGTCACAAGCACTCCGTCGCAAATTTTCGTCGCAAAAGCTAGATTCTGCGACGGAAATTCCGTCGCAAAATGCCTTTTTTGTTGTAGTGATATATACATATATATATATATATATATATATATATATATATATATATATATATGTATGTATAGAGGAAGGATCAATTGAGTCCACCACATTCCTTAGAGTCCTTGAGTCCTCTTGTAGGACATTGGATCTTGAGGGATGAATGGCTGAGATTTGTGCTCCCAAAAACTGATTAAGGGGTTAATTTTTCACACTCTCTCATTCTCACTAATTAAACACTAATCCATACCCTAATTCAATATATAAAATTTTCCACACAACTACTTCTCTCTCATCACTCATAATTTCATTTTCCCCTTTCTCTCTAAAACCCAAATAAATCATTCTTACTTCCTCACAAATCACAACCCAAATAAATCATTCTTCCTTCCTCACACCACAACCGGACCACCACTACCACCGGCCACCACCACCGCCGCCAACACCACCCGACGACCACCCTCTCCTCGCCACCACTCACCCACCACCGACGACGACCCTCAATCCACAAACTCCACAACAATAACCCACAACCACTCCACAATAACAACCCACAAACTCCAGATCTATCGGCTACACACCCCCGCCGACCTTCCCCCTGCTTCTCCTCCACCTCCTCCCGCCGGCCTCCTCCTCCCTCCAGTCGCGCCTCTCCTTTACCGCGCGGCCTTCTGTCTTAAACGCAGCCACCACCTGGCCTCTGTCCGTTGTGGTTGGCGGTGGCGGTTCCGTCCTCCGTCCGCCGAACAGCCACAACCCACCTCCGTCAGTCCTCCCTCCGCCAAACAACCACATCCACAACCTTACTTTATCTATTTTTTTTGGTTCAGATCTACTATTGTGGGGTCTTTTTTGTGGTCGAGGGGTTGTGGGGTGTCGTGGTGATTCTGGGGTGGTTGTTGTCGGTTCGTGGGTCGTGGGTTGCTGAAGGTGGTTGTGGGTGGTGAGGATGGGGGTGGTTGGTGTTGCGTTTGTTCTCATTCCTTTTTTTTTGTTAAATTTTTATGTTGAGTTTTTTTGTTTTTTTTCAGATCTAATAAAGGGGTCTCACATGTCAATGACGTCTAGTAACACAAATATTTTATTAAAGTTACACACCTTATATATTAAAGTCACATATATAGTCTATTAAAGTAACACAAAATAGCCTTAAAAGTAACATTTTTTTCCTAGATCTGAAAAAGTTACACATTATCTATTAAAGTAACACAAATTCTCTATTAAAGTAACACAAATTCTCTATTAAAGTCACATATATCGTCTATTAAAGTTATACATCTTTTTTATTAAAGTTACACATTTTATTTATTAAAGCCACACATATCGTCTATTAAAGTTACACATTTTATTTATTAAAGTTACACATTTTATTTATTAAAGTCACATATATCATATATTAAAGTAACACACAGTATTTATTAAAGTAACACTATTAACGTAACACAAAATGAAATTAAAAGTTACACTTGTTAATGTCAGATCTGTTTCTTTTTTTAGTTTTTTACTCTTGTTTTCATTTTTTTCCTAGATCTACCTTTTTTGTAAGTGTGGGTTGGTTTGTGGTGGTCGGATTACAGTTACACTCATAGAGGACTACAGTTACACTCATAAAGTATTACAGTTACATTCTTAGAGGACTACAGTTACACTCATAAAGGATTACAGTTACACTCATAAAGGACTAAATTTGTAAAAAATTCCACTCAAAATGACCTAAAATAATTAAAGTTATACTCGTAAAATATTAGAGTTACACTCGTAAATCATCAAAGTTACACTTGTAAAATGTTAAAATTATATAAATTCAAATTTTTATATACAAAACCGTCTTAAAAAAATTAAAGTTACACTCGAAAATCAGCAAAGTTACACTCGTAGAATGTTAAAATTATATATATTCAAAATATTATATACAAAACCGTCTTCAAAATTTAAAGTACGCTCGAAAATATTAAAGTTACACTCGAAAAACATCAAACCTTTTGAGTCTGTGAGTACAGGATACAATATCACAAGCTATACTAAACAATATCACGGGATATACTATATAATATCACACCATTGAACCACTTTTTCGCGCACTATTACTAACTTTTTTCTCATACTTTTTTCCACACCAATTGATTCCAATACTGAAGCTCCGAAAAACACAATCATTATCTTGCCCTTTCATGCCGGCAAGTCACTTTTATTGGTGTTTCACCAAAGTTTATTTTATTTAGTTTATTTTATCATTTTTCCTCTCTACTAAGCATATTTGCCTCCAGCATTTTTCTTCATAGCCGATGACCAGATCCCTAATTTAACGACGACAATGACAAATTTTGTTGTGATTGGGGTTGGTGTGAGCTCCGAGTAGCAGTAATGTTATGAGTGGAGGAATATGAAGATTAAAAAGAAAATTTGGGATAAATAATGGGTGACGACGGTGCCGGATAATTATTTACTTGTGTTATCTAGGTGCTTGGATATGTCCTCGTTATTGGTGGGTGGGTCGTCGTCGTCAACAGCGACTAGTATGACATAAATAATTTTTAACCCTTTTGTGCTGTTTTTTTTCGTGATACTGTTTAGTATAATCAGTGATATTGTTTTGTGTAGAGTATGATATTGTAAAGCTAGACTCATAGACTCAAATATTTATGTGGACTCACCGGATCTTGCCTCAGTTATTACTATTATTATTTTTATCACATAATTATTCCGTCTCATAATAAAATATGGGTATTATAATCTTCCCCCTCTTAAAATGAAGTTCGCCCCACTCTCTCATTCCCAAAAGGCTCCTCAATTCTCGTCATCAGTTCTCGCACTCTCACTCGCCTCACAAGTCTATCAACCGCATACGAATCTAATTCCACACTCACACCAAGGTTCTAAATTTCCGAATTGTTACACCGAAAGTGACCATTTTACAAGCGGGGGTTCCCTGCCGGCCTGACCACCAGCGGCCAGCCACCCGGCTGGGGACCTCTGCTCCCAAATTTCAACATTAAATATAGTTTATGGCATACGAAACTCAAACCCAATTGTAATATTGACTCACATCCGTCATTAAACAACATTTTAAACATCATATGAGTCACAACCATGCTACATAAACATTACGAAATAATTAAACCAACATTAGTGACGTTAAGACATGTTTACATAACAAAAGGATTGCTTAATGTTCATACTAGCAACACAATATTTAAAGACAAATGAATCACAATTCCACCATTCAACATTTGAGAACACAAATTCATGACAAGAATCAACACAGAACTCCTCTATATAATTAACTACTACTCTAAAACGCACAAACAACACATAAATGTGATACCGACTAACCCCTTCAACATTACCTCTTACTAGCTACTCTTCAAGCTCTTCTTCAATCAAGAAATAGTCTTCATCTGTGTCCTCTAAGTCTCTACATATTATTACAATACAAAAAAAATAAGGATTTCTAATACTAGAGAAAGACGAACGATTTGAATAAGTGAGAAAGATGACGAATTTCTTACCTAGAAGGATATAAGATAAAGAAAGGAGAAGATTGGTCTAAAAATCAACTAGTTTGGTTAAGAAATGAAGTAGCTATGGTGATTTGAAGTTTGGAGAAAGATGAGGTATTTAATGGAGGTTAGGGTTGATGAGGGAGATGAAATTGTATGCTGAAAAGTGAGGGGAGAGGGTGGGGTTTTAGTGGGTTTATTTTAGTAGAATGAAAAATTATTTAGGTGGGGTTTGACGCATTTGGATTTTCGAGTAGTGTCAGATTATGGACTCATAACGGACGAAAACAACACGGATTCTACCCATTTGGCTAAAATATTATTCAACCCTAAAATTAAAGCTAACTAGTAATATTAATGATAATTAAATATCAACAAAATCTAATCGCTAAATTTGCGGGTGTTACACTTTATCCGTGTTTTCTAACTCTCCACCAAATAATACAGTACAAAAAGATGAGAATTTCTCATCTTAGAGAAAGACGAACGATTTGAATAAATGAGAAAATGTGACGAATTTCTTACCTAGAAAGATAGAGGGTGGAGAGAGAAGAAGATTCGTATGAAAATCAAGGGTTTTGGTTAAGAAATGGAGGAGATATGAGAGTTTGAAACTTTGAGAGAAGAAGGTTTAATGGAGTTTTTTCTATGGTTTAGAGAAGAGATAAGTTCTTGAGAGAAAGAGAGCTGGGCAGAGAGAGAAAAATCCCCCAAAAAATAAACCCACATATCCTATTTTAACCTAGTTGTGTACCGCTGCCGCCGCCTCCTATCCCTCTCCCTCCCATATCTCTCGACCTTTGCCGGAGATATGGCTATATTTAGGCTCACTCACCGCCTTTGATTTCTTGTATGCATGATGAGAAGGAACAATAACTAATTCAAGGGAGAAAGAGGATCCATTGACAAAATGTTTGTCTTGACCTGCTCATATCCATTATTCAATCCCATGAGAAATTGAATAAACTTAGCATGAGTATATCTATCCAAGAGTCTCTTTAATAGATGACAGGTACATGAGTCAATATCATCACAAGAACAGGTTGGAACAAAATCAAGACATTCAAGATTTTCCCATTTTCTCTGCAAGTTATTGTAATACTCAACAAGAGATGCATTAAATTGAGGAATAGAATGTAAACATAAATTATAGGATCTTGATTAAAGCAATAATTACTGAAAGGTACTTACGTGGTGCAGCCATCAGATCTGATAATAAAGTTACTTGAGAAAGATAAATAATAAACCCTTATTGCGTTGCCTTCTCCTACCTTCCTTATTCTCTAATTCACTTTCTTTCTGTGTGTTGCTGATATGAATGAATTAGATTAAAGCACAAACAGGTGTACCTATATAGAGAGGTGGCAGGAGGGGCTTTATGGAATAAGTAGTCAGTTATGTAAATAGCCTGTAACTATTTACCATAATCTACTTAAACTAGGACTCCTAATAAAAACCCGAAACAATATATTTAACCATTATTTAATTAAGGCAACTAATATCAGTAATTAGGTCCACACAATAAAGAATTAAATATTAATATAATAATAATTCTTACATTCTCCCACTTGGACCATATTACTGATTAAAACATAATGTCACTCTTAATTGTAACATAAGGCGCGTAGACGGTTAAATTAATACATAATGGGTTTATCTTAATTACCCTGATCATCCCTGAACAACTGGTTGAGTCATGGCGGAGACACTACTATAAAAGAGAAGTGGTCCTTCCATGTACTACGGACCAATCGCTTAGAATAATCAGTCTGTACAAGGAGCAAACATAATCCCCAAATAATGTCCTTGAGGAAAAGGACTAATTCTGTTAATCGTGCAACAATAATGTATACAATAACAATAATACAATACAGAAAAGTGTTCGGAAATCATCATCATAATAAAACATAAATCGATTAATCAAAACATGAGTGTCATTATTACAAAGCACTAGCATGATCCATACATAAACGAAAAAGCCTTAATGATTATCCTCCAGACCAATATCAATAGCATGCTTCATAAATGTCTTTGGAGGTAATCCCTTAGTTAAAGGATCTGCTATATTAGCACTAGTCATAATGTGTTCAATTGACACAGTGTTTTTCCGAACTTCCTCCTTAACTGACAAGTATTTCATTTCCATGTGCTTTATTCCTTTAGAATACTTGTCATTCTTCGAAAAGAAGACAGTTGCGATATTATTACAATAAATTCTCAACGGCCTTGCAACACAATGCATAATGCTAAGCCCTGTAGGAGAATTCCGCAACCATAAAGCTTGAATAGTAGCCTCTAAGCACGCTACAAATTCAACTTTCATAGTGGATGAGACAATAATTGTTTGTTTAGCACTTTTCCAGGAGATTGCTCCCCCAGCTAAAACAAACACATAACCAAAAGTGCTTTTCCTTAAGTTCACGCATCCACCAAAATCTGAGTCATCATATCCAATAACCCATTTCAGGATTGGACTGATATCGACCCAACATACCTACTGCAAAACTTATGTCGGGTCTTGTACAGACCTGCGCATACATTAAGCTTCCAACCAGAGATGCATAAGGAAAGTTTTTCATGGTATTTCGTTCTAGCTCAATCTTAGAATACATACTTGAGTTGAACTTATCCCCTTTCTGAATAGGAACATCATTGGGATTACATTTTACCATGTTGAATCTTTCTAAAACTTTACTGATATAGACTTTCTGAGACAACCCTAATGTCCTTTGTGATCTGTCTCGAGATATTTCCACCCGGATCACATATGACGCCTCTCCCATATCTTTCATCTCAAAGTTGTTTGATAGGAAATCTTTAGTTTGACGTAATAGTCCCAAATCACTGCTTGCTATAAGTATGTCATCGACATATAGAACCAAAAATGCAAACTTACTCCCACTGATCTTCAGGTATATACACTGATCAACAGTGTTTTCTTGAAACCCAAAGGAGGTAATGGTATTATGGAACTTAATATACCATTGTCGGGAAGCTTGCTTAAGTCCATAAATGGACTTCTTTAATATACAGACTTTGTCATCTTTGCCATCAATAATGAAGCCTTCAGGCTGAGCCATGTAGACTTCTTCTTCCAAACTCCCATTCAAGAATGCCGTTTTCACATCCATTTGATGTAGCTCTAAATCAAAATGAGCTACAAAAGCTAAAATGATCCGTAATGAATCCTTCTTAGAAACTGGAGAGAAGGTTTCATTATAATCAATGCCTTCTTTCTGATTAAAGCCTTTAGCTACTAGTCTGGCTTTATGTCGTTCAATATTACCCGAGGAGTCGCGCTTGGTCTTAAAGACCCACTTACAGCCGACAGCCTTATGACCTACTGGTAAATTGATCAACTCCCAGACCTCATTCTTAGCCATAGACTCCATCTCTTCTTTCATGGCATTAATCCATTTATCGGAATCATTAC
Organism: Heliosperma pusillum; assembly: GCA_022085475.1. Lineage (NCBI taxonomy): Eukaryota > Viridiplantae > Streptophyta > Magnoliopsida > Caryophyllales > Caryophyllaceae > Heliosperma > Heliosperma pusillum. Next base: position 23,945 of record JAIUZE010021561.1, on the reverse strand, counting down.
AATTCATAGCTTGTGAAAACGTAACCGGATCATTATCAATACTAATGTCAAATTCACATTGTTGTAGATATACATAAGTCATCTGAAGTAGTTGGCTTTCTAGGTCTTGTGGACCTTCTTAATACTATTTCATTGGCTGTATCAACAACTTCAGTGGCAATGTTATCATTCGGGAGTGGAGGGTCATCAACGTTAGGTTCCACAATATTGACTGGGTCAACATTATCATTATGTGGAACTTCATCAATTGAAATTGGGGGCAAAGAAGCTGGAATTGCCACCCTAACTTCATTGACTATGACATCCCTTACCTGATCACTCCCACTAACTTCGCCATTCTTAAGGAATTTGGCATTTCCGGTTTCCACAATTCTTGTTTTGTGTGTAGGACAGTAAAACCTATACCCTTTAGACTTTTCTGGATAACCGATAAATAACCCACTAATGGTTCTTTGATCGAGTTTCCTTTCATGTGGATTATAAATGCGTGCTTCTGCTGGGCATCCTCATACATGCAAATGTTGAAGACTCGGTTTCCACCCTTTCCACAGTTCAAATGGGGTCTTTGAAACTGCCTTACTGGGAACCCGGTTTCCAACATACACAGCAGTCATAAGGGCATGCATCCACAACTTCATGGGTAAGTTGGTATTACTCATCATTGTCCTTACAGCCTCTAATAGGGTTCGATTACGCCTCTCAGCTACACCATTCATCCATGGAGAACCAGGAGTTGTGTACTGAGGGACAATACCCAAACTTTCAAGGAGTTTTGCAAAGGGACCAGGATGTTGTCCTGATTCATCATATTTGCCATAATATTCACCACCTCTATCTGACCTTATGATTTTCACTTTCTTTCCCAATTGCCTTTCCACCTCCTTAATGTAAACCTCTAAAGCGTTTACTGATTGAGATCTTTCATGCAAAAGGTAAAGATCACAATAACGTGAATAATCATCGATAAATGTGATGAAATATTTCTCTCCGCTCATGGAGGGAACATCAAATGGACCACAAATGTCTGTATGTATGTAAATTTCTAATAAAGCAGTGCTTCTTGTGGACCCTTTCTTGGTATGTTTGGTTTGCTTATCTTTAATGCATTCCACACAGGTCCCAAAATCCGTAAAATCAAGAGAAGGTAACATATTGTTTTTAACTAATATGTTCATTCTTTCTCTTGAAATATGGGCCAAACGTTTATGCCACAAGAAGGAGGAACTTTCATTAGAGCCTGTATTCAGCCACCATGTATTAGAAGGAATTTCAACATAATTTGATTCGAAACATACTAAAGCCAAAAGCTTACCCTTCTTTTCGAATCAATTCTCACGCTTTATGCAGTCTTGCTGAAAGTGCCCAGGTTTCCTACAGAAAAGGCAACTTTCCTGTTTCTTAATTTCCTTCTTTATGCCAGTTGCAGACGGTTTATCAGAAGGGCTTAACTTAATGCCCTTTCTGTTTCTAAACTTACCTTTAGATTTCCCGCTTACATGATGCACATGATGTGCCTGGGGATAAGTTCAGACATAAGCCTTCCAGCTACCGTATTATCGATAGTCTGAAAGCGTTCCTTAATGATTTCCATGTACTTACTGGCTGTAGTACAGCCTGTCTCCGAAATGGAGGACTTTAATGTTTAGTGCAGTGGTAAGTCGTAAGAACTTTGAGCAAAGACTGTCAAGTTATTGAGAGAGTTTTGCAACGGTACTGCATTATGAACAATGCACAGAACATTAGGCTTTGAGTTTATCACACAATAGCAATTATGACTAAGACTTGAGACTTAAATGAGTAACTTATAAACATTCATTAAGCAAGTGTAGTATCTGTGGACAACCTACGCATGCTTAATTACATAATCAAGTATACTCTCTTTAATGAGTGTTTCACTTTAATGTCAGGTTACCTGTGGGTAAAACCTTAATACAAGTTATTTCACCCCATTAGATGCTTAGTCGGATATTCACTGCATAATTTGAGTCCACTGTGGTGAACATCAACATAATGTGAATGCCCAATTTAATTACATTATGAGATCCGATCGCGTACGAGACGAAATCACTGTGGTGAATTTCAACTTGTCATAATGCGAAGGTCTCCTTTAATCAATACTTAAGATATAATTAATATTCAATAAGAATGTATGTTTAGTCGGATATTCACTGCATAATTTGAGTCCACTGTGGTGAACATCAACATAATGTGAATGCCTAATTTAATTACATTATGAGATCTGATCGCGTACGAGATGAAATCACTGTGGTGAATTTCAACTTGTCATAATGCGAATGTCTCCTTTAATCGATACATAAGATATAATTAATATTCAATAAAAATGTATGCTTAGTCGGATATTCACTGCATAATTTGAGTCCACTGTGGTGAACATCAACATGATGTGAATGCCCAATTACATTATGAGATCTGATCGCGTACGAGATGAAATCACTGTGGTGAATTTCAACTCATCATAATGCGAAGGTCTCCTTTAAGCATAGTAACATAATATTATGCGAGCATACAATGAAAACGAACAATAAGTATTGAAACAGCACGGGAAGACCTCGACCGAGTAAAACATCAGCTCGATCGAGTAGAAAATAAACTTAAACACCTCGATCGAGAACAACTTTAGCTCGATCGAGAAGAAAATAAAGAAGAACCCCTCGATCGAGTACAGCTTTAGCTCGATCGAGTACAAGGCAAAACAAGACCCCTCGATCGAGTAAACAATAGCTCGATCGAGCAGGATCAAAATCATAAGGGCTCGATCGAGTAGAACATTAGCTCGATCGATCAGAATTATAAGCATAAGGGCTTGATCGAGTAGAACATTAGCTCGATCGAGCAACATCATTATTAAACAAGGCATCTCGATCGAGAAAGACTTTAGCACGATCGAGAACAAGGCAAAAGGGAACCACTCGATCGAGTACACCATCAGCTCGATCGAGCAGAAGCAAATCAGAAGAGACTCGATCGAGTAGGCAGTTAGCTCGATCGAGCAGAAGCAAAGCAGGAAAGACTCGATCGAGTAAGCAGTTAGCTCGATCGAGCAGAAGCATAAACAAACCGCCTCGATCGAGTGAGCATTAGCTCGATCGAGTAGGTTAGTAATCAGACGGCATTGATACGCATAATAAAGATAATAATCATTCAAATCGAATTAGGCATAACAGAAATTCATCATAAATCATACAGTAATCATCATAAATCATATATAAACGAAATAATTCGATTAGGACAGCGGAAACGATTATGGTATAAGGATACAATATCTATCATAAGGGTATACAATCAATTATGAATGAATGTTACAACATCATGATTAAAACATTAAATTCATTCATAAAAACATAATTAGAACATTAATCAGAATTACAACTATAATCACAACCATGCTCTGATACCACATGTAAACATAAATTATAGGATCTTGATTAAAGCAATAATTACTGAAAGGTACTTACGTGGTGCAGCCATCAGATCTGATAATAAAGTTACTTGAGAAAGATAAATAATAAACCCTTATTGCTTTGCCTTCTCCTACCTTCCTTATTCTCTAATTCACTTTCTTTCTGTGTGTTGCTGATATGAATGAATTAGGTTAAAGCACAAACATGTGTACTTATATAGAGAGGTGGCAGGAGGGGTTTTATGGAATAAGTAGTCAGTTATGTAAATAGCCTGTAACTATTTACCATAATCTACTTAAACTAGGACTCCTAATAAAAACCCGAAACAATATATTTAACCATTATTTAATTAAGGCAACTAATATCAGTAATTAGGTCCACACAATAGAGAATTAAATATTAATATAATAATAATTCTTACATAGAATTCAATCCTTACGAATTTGATATTTTTCTACAACATTTGTTTCTCCATATCGTTCTATTAACTCATCCCAAAGTTCTTTTGTTACGTTGTACGAACATAAGAGAAACTTGCCATAATCTCAGGTTCAATAGAATTTTTAATCATTGTTTAACCAACAAATTCACTCTAAATCATTGATGAAACTTCTTATCACTTTTATTAGGCTGCTTCAAAGAATCATCAATAAATCCTTCCTTATTCTTATAAATAAGAGCAACATAAGCATCACATTTTCATGGAAAAAAAAACTTGAACCATTAAAATGGCAATCAATCAAACCTTAAATTTGCTTGATCAGTAGAGCTGACGTACAAATGTTCATCATATAATGAATATGGACTACTATTTTCAGCAGAATTCTCAACTATGTAAAGCATATTGATGTCAAGAAATGAATAATCTATGAAAAAACGAAAAAAGAACTAGGTAGGAAGAAACTTGTAGAGTTGGTATTGCACAATATGAGGAAAGATCGCAGAATGGAACCTCATCTGGTACCATGTGAATGATCAAGAAGATCATCTTCATTGGTTGATCAAGAAGATCACCTTCATTGATTAATCATCTTCATGATTTGTGTATGATCAAGAAGATGAATATTGTTGTAACAAAGTTTAGAGAGAAAAAGTAGTAAGAACGTATGTTATGTATTTGTGAGTTTTGTTATTACAAAAGGTTAGTAATATATCACTAATATGAGCTTATATAGTCTAAGTTTGATAGGAAGTTAGTTAGGGAATTGTTTAGCTTCTAGATAACCTGACCACTAACTAATTCTTAACCGACTTAACTAACTCTGTATTCTCAATTCATATACTTCACAAGTACTCATACGAAAGTAATACCTACATGTGTGAAAAAAATACGTTTTACATTACTAGTATACTACAAGTGCGTTGTATGTAGTCTAAAACAATTAGCTAAATATATAGGATGTGTAAGGATGTTTTAATTAGCCTTTATTGTGTAAACGGAACGGTAAAACAATTTTAATGTTTCATAATTTGATTAACAACCATTATTACTTCAACATGTGATTTTATTAGCTAAACTAACTGACACTTGAATAATACGTTTTTCTAGTTTTATATAGCCGTTTTGAGACATTTAATTGGTAAAACAAACAAAATTGACAATCCATTTGTCTTTTAATTCATTTAATATTGCATGGACGTTACATATAATATGTACACATATTCTTTGTTTTCATCTTCGTATCTAAAGTATGATACATGACTAATGTAAATGCGGTACGCCTTTATGCCTCTTTGGTCTCTTCTTTTTGGACCACTCCTCCCCACCTCAACCACGTGTTTGATGTCCTATGTTATTAGCAATGAATCTTTGAACGTGTTTTTATAATTAGTTTAACTTGTGCTCTTTTTTTCATCATCAAAATAGTTTTGTCTCCGTCTGATTGTTATATTAGGTTATAGTACTCTTTTATATGTTTCTTCTTATGCCTCTCTTATACTAAAGAATGTTATTGAATTTCCCTCGCCTTTAGACCTGGCATAACTAACGCGGCCCGAAAGATCCGGACCAAATAACCCGACTTGAACTCTACCTACACCCGATTTGATCAAGATCCAACTCTAATACTCGAAACCCGAATTGACCAGACCATATTCAACCCAACCTGATTGTCTATTATCGCAAATTGATCGTTACCCTCAAATAGTTTGAAAACAACTTACCTGATTATGGTATTAATCCGAAATGACCCAACCAGGCCCGAGTTCTTGTTAACTCAAACAATTGTAACCTAACCCGATTGACCTGTTTCCCGAATCTATTTTGGGTGCTACAGTGAGCGAAATGTGGGACGAAAACTTGGGTTGGAAATCGGATCTTTTTGCTAATTTCCTTGACAAAGATGAACTATTTTAAATTGCAACCTTTTCTCTCTTTCCTGACCCAGGAAAAGAGGACATGCTATATTGGAATGCAACTTCATCGGGTAAGTTTACTGTCAAATCTGCCCTTAGCATCCTTAGGCGTCCGGAGATCCCCTCGTCGAACTCCATTAAATGGCACGTAATATGGAAACTACCAGTCCTGCAACGAATTAGACTATTTATGTGGCTAGCCGCTCATGTGCGTTTAATGTGTAATGAAAACGGAATGAAGCGGGGTCTAACCGATACTCCAACATGCCCTAGGTGTCACGAGAAAGACGAAGACACTGACCACCTGCTACGAAAGTGTCCATTCTCGGTAGAAATTTGGGTACATCTCGGAATATCAGGTCGTAATTCTTCTTTACTTCAAACTTTATTGAATGGCTAATGCGAGTAACTCTCATTTTAATATGGCGGACAAGTGGTCTATGAGATTCGACATTATTTGTTGGTGGATATGGAAATGGCGTAATAATGTCGTGTATGGGCGAGAGGAGGAAAATCCGACTGACATTCGATCATTGTTATTTCGGCAATGAGACTTCTAAACGAGCATTCGATAAATATTCGCTATTCATTCCTCGTCCCGGATTCGTTCGTGAGCAATTGTTTATTAGATGGGATCCGCCTTCTCATGGCTGGATATTGTTAAATACGGATGGAGCTTCTAAGGGAAATCCGGGCTCGGCTGGTGGTGGTGGTATTTTCAGGAACAATAGTGGTGATTTCTTATCAGCATATTATTATTTATCCTGTGGAAATTGCGCTTCAACGAGGGCGGAATTATTAGCACTGGTCAGAGGCTTGGAACATCACGTAAGCTTCGTGTTAAGAAGCTCCTAATAAAAATGGACAATAGTGTGCGTGAGATTAATCAAGGACGAGCAATAGGTCATCAATGGACTCCAACCGACAGTTCAATATTGTAAGGAGCTAGTTCAAGACAGATCTTGGTCGGTTAGCCGGGAACATACGTACATGAAAGCAAATAAAGCCAGCGACTGGTTAGCCAACCATGGCATCCACTCCCCCCCTTGAAGTTACAAGTTTAGATGGTTCACCCTTTGATTTACTTCATATCCTTTGGGAAGATATTCTTGGAGTTACGAGTTCGTGTATTGTTTCTTGTCTAGTTTAGTTTTGGGGCTTCGCTCATATTTTGTACCAAAAAAAAAATCAAATTATATAATTTTCAATAAGCTCAAAACTATAATTTTTTAACTAAAATAAAATAACTGATCTTTTTTATGAAACTATAAATTGAATGCTAACCCTTTTATTGATATTATTTTTATTATTAGATAAGTGACTTGACCCATACTTTGTATAAAAACAAAACAATAAATCGTTGTTATTTGTAGTGACGCAATAATTGAAGGAAATTTTAAATTAAAATCATTAGTTATATGATATAATAATATTTATTAAAGTATATTATAAGTTATTACTAAATTCTCTTGATTAAGTTTCACTTTCAAGAATCTATTATCAAAGTCAGATACAATGATGAAAAATGTAAACAATAAATGAGGTAACAATTTATATAAGTAATTATATAGAAATAGAAAATTCTATGTACAGTTTATATATTGTACGGGATCTAAACTAGATATCATCAATAAGTTTCTTTACTTATGATATCTCAGCCCTCTTCAACATTATTTAATCATATGAAATTCCATCTTCTCTTTCAAGCTTTATGTCAATGTCGATATATCTTTAACCTATAATATAGAGTAAACCCTAAAGAGAAAAATATCATTAGTAGCATGAGAATAAACGGTTTGTCATCATCAAAACATAACTAGTGCATACTAGAGTTAATAAATTTCCCCTTTTTTATGATGGCAAGCCAGAATGTTTATTCAGAATGGTTCTCGTAGAGTAGTTCCTCCTAAACTAATGTTTCCCCCTATTTGTTAAGCTTAAACTTACATTAAAAAAATATATGTAAAAGTTTGATATTCTTATTGTACTTATAAAGTCGCATCAAACAAGAGCGTTTGATATTCTTATTGTACTTATAAAGTCGCATCAAACAAGATCACACATAACTATATTTTCTCTTATATTTTGTACAAAATTTTGAAGATTCTTTTTATGAATATATAGTGTAAGAAAGTGAAATGGTGTGTTTGGTTTTGAATAGGAAGTACTACTTAATTTAAAAATAAAGTAAATTATTTAATTTATGAAAAAAGTACTCCCTACATTTCAATCAATTGTCGTCCTTTCGTTTTGCCACAAATGTCAAGGAAAGAGTAGAGGATCATTTGTATATCTACTTAGTGGATGACAACTGGACAATAGTCCTATTAATATCAAATTACTAATAAAAACATTCCTAATATAGAAAGACTAACAAATGACTCTAACACCCAAAAAAATAGGACAACAAATAACCGGGACAGAGAAAGTATATACGATATCTGTGTTAAAACTTTTTGATATAATTTGTACCGTTATCATCTAAAAAGACTTAACCTATCATAGATATATAGATTTCCCCAATAATATACGTAATTCGTGTTATAAAATATACACACTGAATCATAATGCGAGATAAATCATACTTCCTCCATTCAACTCCACTCTATCACTTTCATTTTTGCACACTATTTATGAGTCGGTATCTAATTGCAATTTTCTCTCAATATATAAGTGAAAATATATTCATGTGTGATCTTGTTTGATTCGTCTTTACGAGTACATTATTAATATCCAATTTTTATAATTTTTGCAAACACGTAGCTAACGATATTTACCGCGTAAAACACGTCTCGACAAACGTGAAAAAATAATTTGGTAGAGTGGAGTTGAATGGAGGAAGTATACGAGACGGCCGTAAGTATTATCTTCACACTATAGGAAACTATAGATTTCCCAAATAATCCCACTTATTATATATTTTTGGATTTTTTATAGAAAATAATCACACTTATTATGCCCACAATCATAGCTAATTCATGTAACAAAATCAAGAGATAACATTTGTATTCTTTCTATACATGTTCTTCATCAATAAAGTCATCAAAAAAATATTATTTATAGGATAATTTTCTAAAATACAAGACCCTCGAGTGACAACACACAATGGCTCAAGCATCACTTATTTTGTTACCCCTTGTATTGTTCATGATGATATCCCTTGTTTCAAAAACCAATGGCCTATCACTTAAAATGATTCCAATAGACTCACCACATTTGCAAATATTACCTGAATATGTCACGGCTCAAACCAGACATGAATTCCTCATCAACATATCTATGTCAAAGGTGAGCAACTACCCCGTAAAATTAACTCCCAATGGTATCAAATCCCCTGTTATTTTGGCTACAGGAAGTTATTATGCTACTACACTCCCATTGGGGACGGGTCAAGCACGGTTGTCTCCTTTTGTGCTCATTGACACCGGTAGTCACGAGACTTGGATTCAGTGTGAAGGTTGCGACCCTTGTTTTGAATCAAAAGAGAAAAATTTTAACTACAAGTTGTCCCCTACTTTTACGCGAATGACTATAGATGACCCACTGTGTAAGCCACAATTAGCCTATGAGGGATCGTGTGCCTTTGATATCACCTACGGGACTTTACAAAAGGTTGGTGGTATTGTTGGAAGAGATGTGATGTTTCTCCAAGACGCTATAACTGGAAGATATGTCCCGCTCCAAGGTTTACCATTCGGGTGTGCACTAAAAAATGAAGGGGTTCGTTTCGGTAGTAACACGCGTGAAAATGTTATAGTTGGTGTACTTGGGCTTGTACCTGCTCCTAGATCGTTCTTATATCAACTCCGTCGTTATAATAAAGGTCTGTTTTCTTATTGTCTAGCGGCTGGTTCGGGAATATCAAACATGTACTTCGGTGATGAAGCGCAAATTAGTGGAGATGCTACTAGGGAAGTTAAAACGATAGCTATGACTACGTGGCCTATATATCATTTGTTCTTAAATGCAATCAGTGTAGATGGTATTAGAGTACCGATTGACCCATCTATCTTCGAATTAGATTCATTAAAAAAGGGATTTTTTATCGACTCTGGTACACCTTTTACCTGCTTAGCAAAAAGCGCATATGACCCATTCAAAAAAGCGGTAATCAACTACTTCAAAGAGAAATTTGGTTTGCAACCTAAACCTACACCTAAACCTACTCGTAAGCGTGATCTTTGTTACGACACGATGGATGTTCAACTACTTCCTTCTATTATTTTTCATTTTGCAGGGATGGGAAAACAAGGAGAGGTTGATTGGGTTATGGACAAAAATTATTTGTTCAAAGAGCAAGATCAAGGATTATTCTGCTTGACTATACATGGTTTAAGTGATCCTGGCCCTAGCTTGTTAGGAGCGTATCAACAAATCAATTATAAGATTTTATTTGATGTTGTTAATCAGATTTTGTCCTTTGTACCGCAAATGTGTCAGGAAGCTAGTCTCTAGCTTTTGCATGTTTTTTATGTTACATTTGGTAAATTTTAATAAACCTATCTCGATGATTTACAAAAGCGATCTCAAGTTGAAAATAATACGTGTTGGCGGTTGAATTATAAAATTGTAATCAAATGTGTCATGAACCTGGCCTCGTGGCCACCTATAGATTAAGTAAAAGTCTCTAAAATTTCCTCCTTTTAATATAGGTTAACTACCAAAAAGTTTTTTTTTTCGGGAAAATCACTTTGAGTAGTGTTCTGCAAAAAAAAAATAGATTTAGAAGGTATGAGCTTGCAAAATTTAACAAGTAAGGGAGTGTTTTACATGTTGATCATTTTAATTTTTAAGGGTAGTGTCTCGCAATTGATCATTATAAATATTTTGTAATAATAATGTGTGAATAAGTTTTTGTGAGATTGTTCTACTATTTAAAGTAAAACGGCAATAAAAAATAAAAGAATAAATTATGAATGTTGAAAAGTGGGTCACCAATGAAAAATTATAGAAGTATTTGTTAATGGTATTATTGTTATGGTTATTATGAAAAAAAGTTGCAAGATAAAAGATTGAATATGAACAATAACGGATGATTAAAACACGTAAAATGGTCACGTACGATAAAAGTCAATTTGTAAGATGATCTCTTTATTATAATAGATGTTATTAGCAAGACCACCGTTGCGCCAAGCTCAAGAGAGTTGTTGGCTGATACCACTGTTGTATTCTTTTTATCCATGTTCTTCATAAATAAAATTATGGGAAGATATTCTTACATATGATCCCTTGCCTCTCTGCTCTTTTAATCCTTGCACCTGTAATTGGGTAGCAATTATGAATGCTCGAAGGGAAAAGAAAAGGGATCAAGATTTTCGTATGGGACTGGACGCTCGATTTGACAATGCTCGCTCTCAAATACTCGGTATCAACCCTCTTCCTAATTTAAATCTTATATATTATCGTCTTTTACAAGAAGAGGGCCTTCGTAATTTGTCTCGCATCACCACTTAATCTCACCCCGATGTCACGGCGTTTGCCTATAGTGCTTATAATTCATCTCGTCACTCGGGGGGAGGACGTGATTATCAGACCAATCGCAATGTGAATTATGACCGTAATTTTTAGAATGGGGGAGGGTCTAATCGTTTCTCTAATTCGACCCTTACCTCTGCTTCCCAAAATGAAAATACTCGTCCTTTTTGTATAGCATGCAAACGGTCAGGTAATACCTTTAAAGTTTGCTATCGGGTAACGGAAAATTTTCCCGAATGGTGGGTGACCGTCCCCGTGATCGAAGTTATATCAATCCCAATGATATGGACCTTAGTAAGGCAACTTTTGTTTCAGATGTTCTTGGCCGGGCTTCATACGACCGAACTCGGCAGACTAGTAACACCCCGACTCCAAGAGCAAACATGGTTGCGGGGCAGGTGGTTAATACAGTACCTCTTGCATCCTATTCATCATCTCTTCCCGCCATGGATAACGTTGATTTCAACGCCCTAATTCCAACGGAATTAGCCGAACACACCAGACTTTGGCAGTCTAACAAAGCCGGCCCATCAGAACGCCTACACGGTAATACTCCTACTTTTCCTTTATCGTCTTGGATTATTGATACGGGAGCTTCCTACCACATGTCAGGTTATTTACCGTATTTTTCGATTATTCGATCAATTACTCTTTTGTCTATCGGTCTCCCCAACAGAGATCTTACTATTACCACAAAATATGGTGATATGATGTTGACGGATAGATTGATTCTAAAAGACGCATTATATGCCGCAAACTTACACTGCCATTTGATAATCGTTTCTAGTCTCCTTTCGGATACTACCCTTACTATTCTATTTTCTCACAAACCTTGTCTCATACCATGAGTGTTCCTCGAAGACGGTGATTGGTGCGGGTGATCAAAGTAAGGACTATATTATTTGACGAGTGTTCGGAACAACAAGGCCAAAAGCATGTACAGTTGGTTCGCTAGCCAGGCTGAACTCAAATCTCAAAGATTTCGTCCAACCAACACCGCGCCCCACATCTCACTATCTCACATCCATATCGTCTTCAGGTACGAGATTCCCCATCTCCCATTTCGTCAATTACGCTAAGTTTTCACCTAACCATCAAGCTTTCTTGTTGGTCGTGACTAAACACCACGAGCCTAGTACTTTTAATAAAGTCGTGCAGGTACCCGAATAGAAAAACGCATTGCAACTCGAAATTGATTCACTCTAACAAAATCAAACTTGGACTCTAGAAACTCTTCCTCCAAACAAAAAGACAATCGGATCAAAATGGATAAACAAGATTACGTATAATGCCGATAGAATGATCAAACGATACAAGGCTCAGTTAGTAGTTATGGGCAATCGACAAATTGAAGGCGTTGATTATAACGAAACCTTCCCCCCAACAATCAAGCATGTGATAGTTTGTATACCTCTCGCTATAGCCGCCGCTAAGATTGAAGCCTACATCAAATGGATGTACACAACGCCTTTCTCCATGGCGATCTCCACGAAGAGTTCTATATAAAACCTCCCCCGGGGATTTAACTCGTCAATTGACGGGAAAGTTTGTCGACTCCGCAAATCACTTTACGGCCTAAAACTGCCCCCTCGTTGTTGGTATGTTAAACTTGCTTCCGCTTTACTCAACTATGGCTTTAAACAATAACCATATGACCATTATCTTTACTCCATGATTACCGAGACACACGAAATACACATCCTTATTTATGTCGATGATCTCGTCATTTTTGGGAACAATCCCGCGGTGATTACCAGTTCAAAAGCTACGTAAGAACATGTTTTAACATGAAGGACCTTGGCCTACTTAAATATTTCCTTGGACTTGAAATTTCAAGAAATGACTTCGGAATTTTTGTTTCCCAAAGAAATTAATCCCTCGATATCCTTCACGAAGCCGGGTTACTTCGATCCAAATCGGCTTCCATCCCCATGGAGCCCAATCACCAATTATCTTTATCAACGGCTGCTCCCTTACACGACCCACAACCATATCGTTGTCTCGTTGGACGCTTGGTTTAATTAACTATCACGCGTCCTGAACTTCTTTACTCAGTCCATAGCTTGACACAATTCATGCATGCCCCAACGAAAGACCATTGGAATGCTGCGCTTCAAGTCGTCAAGTATCTTAAAACAGCTCCAGGACAAGGTATCCTTCTTTGATTTGACCGTAATCTCACCTTAAACGCCTATTGTGATGCAGATTAAGCTTCTTGTCCCACTAGCCGACGGTCAATCACTGCCTATATCGTCTTCCTCGGCTCCTCCCCTATATCTTGGAAAAGTAAAAAGCTATAAAATTTCCAAGGGAATGTGACAGCTTATTATAATTGTAATTGGTAACTATTCTAAGATATTAGTCTTAGTACCTTTTTAGTCGTTTGTCGTGGAGAGAGACATTGATGGAGGAGGACTTGTTATGGTTGAGTTGAGAAAGTTATGCGAGGGTTATAGTATTATTCGATAAATGTTATAGTTGAGTATGGAGGTAGTTTCAAGTGTAATGGTTTTGCAGTTTGTCTTCAGGTTAGTAAGAGAATGTGAGGTGTCAAGGTGGTAGTTCCTTATTAGTTATGCTGCCGGATCTTACCTTTGCAGCATTGGGTGACAAGAGTGTAGATCTGTGAGCAAAAAGGAGAGTAATGTGCCGTAGTTCCGTGGATTTGAGGGCGACGTTTGAGATATATTGGAATCTAGCCTTCTTGATGGGATTACCTATGTGTTATTATTAGCTTGTTACTCGTATGATGAATAAGTAGACTGAGATATGAGTGTTGTCGTGTAGCGCTTGGAGGCAAGTGTTGGGGGAATTAATTGTAGTATGTGTGTGTCGAGTGATGTTACCTTTATCATGGTTTGTATAGTCTTCTGTTGTGTAAGGGTGTCATTTGTTTGGTGGTCTGTTATGTCGGTCATGTGATGATGCGAGTCTCCGTGAGTTAGTTAGAATATCAAGTTCTGAGACCATGCAGTATTTATGTGTTGGGCATATGTATAGATGTTGTATTTTTATTGTTATCATTTCTTTAGCTATTGTCTTGTGGGTTTAATATTAGAGTGTAATCGGTGGAAATTTATTAGTCGTTATTGTTGGGTTCCTTGTTCTTTTAGATCTTTGGTCGAGAGGCTTGATTGTTGGGATATTTTCGCATGTGGATTTGGTTGTTTTGACTTAAAGGCTGTGAGGAAGTCGTGAGATTTGATTATGGTGTGCTTGAGGTTGTAAATGGTTCATTGCCGCTTGGAGGATTTTATGGGGATATGGTGTTAGAGTGTATCATGTTTGAGTTGATGGATTCATTGGTAATGATGATGAAATTTAGGATTTTGGGTGGACGAGGATTTTTAGGTTGAGTGTTATGTAGTCGTGATAGGGCGAGATTTAAGAAGGATGTTATGAGTAATCGTGGTAAAGGATTTATATAATGTTTTGTCTTGATGGTTTCGGGTAGATTCTAGGGAGGAATGGGTGGTGTTTGAAATTTTGGTATATTTCGCGATGCTGGTTTTAGGGTAATAAGCGATTTTGGGTAAGACGGGATGATGATAATAAAGAAAATAGGTCAGAGTTGATGATGAATGGGGTTAGAGGGCGTAGCAACAGTTTGAGAAGAGCAGGTTGTCTCATTGCAGTAGCTTTGTTTTGTAGAATATTTAGACTGCATGGTAATAGGCTGGTAAAATTTAGTGAATTGTTGAGCAGTTGTGCGGTTGAGATATTATTATAGGCATGGGTGTGGTGTTGCGGTCTTAGTTAATTATTTAGTGATGATCAGTTTTGAGTTATGTGAAAGAATAGAACTATTTTGTATGGTGGGAAGCATAAGGGATAGTAATAATGTTAATGATTTAGGTATGAGCGAACTTCGAGGACGAAGTTCATTTTAAGGGAGGTAGAATTATAGCATCGCGTGTTAGCATAGGGAATGACGACAATTTGGATTTTATAATGTTGGAAACTTGGGTTATGATGTCGTAACGGATTGTGCGGTTTTGGAGGGTACCCTTAAGATATGGTATTAGTGTTAGCTTGACTGATAGGCTTCTTTTGTTTGTAAGGACAGTGTGAACTTCGAGGACGAAGTTCATTTTTAAGGAGGGAAGAATGTAATAGTTCGTATTAGTGTAGTAATACTTTTGCTTTATATTGGTCTTAGCGGGTTTAATGGAGACTTTGTGTCAGTTTTCATTTGACTTGATATGTGATTGCGAGGAGAGTTATTGATAGAGTCCTTGTGTCATTGTTGTTGCGATTTTTCAGTAGTGAACTTCGAGGACAAAGTTCGTCCTTAAAGGGGGAAAACTGTAATACTCCGTATTCTGACTTCCTGGTACTCGGTCGAGTAGGGGTCACTCGACCGAGTGGAGTGTGTACTCGGCCGAGAGAAGTGCATTCGGCCGAGTGGGCTATTGTGTCAGTTAGGCAGCCTTCTACCTAGGTGGCACCGGCCGAGTGTAGTGTGCACTCGACCGAGAGCAGTGTACTCGATCGAGTGTTTCTTGCACTCGACCAAGTGCACCGTTCTGACGGGTTTTATCGGGCGGTTTTGATTTAAGATAATTAAGAGGTATAAAAGAATTGTCGTCAGTTAATCTTTGTTTATCAACCTTAAACTCTCTTAAAACTCTCCCAGACCCTTGTAATCGTCTCTATCATTCTAAGGCTCGGAGTATCGATCGTTAATTCATCGTATCTCTCCTTGTGTGTCGATTCCATTGTAAGTATTCTTGCCTTTATGCATTATAATCATTGTGAGTAGTTGTCAACCCTAACTGAATTGGGGAAAATGGAATTTGGGAATTATTGATATAGATATTGATTTATTGTTTAGGAGAAGGTTTTGATTGTGCTTGCTATTTGCGGGTTTGCTTACTGGTAGGGTTTTCCTACTCGGTACTTTTGTATGTTGATTGATGTGATAAGATGCATTGTTACTACTTGTTGTTGTATTGCTGTTGTTGGTGTTGTGTGGTTGTATGGTTGTGGTTGTTGGTGATGATGATGGTGGTGTGGAGTTGTGTTGTTACTTGGTTACTATTTTTGTGGTCCGGCTGGACACGGACCACACCCCGATCGAGTTCGCCTCTCGTGGCTCTCCCGCCACGAGGGGGGTGTGCACATTAATGTTCCGGAACACTCGTTGCGGTGAGAGGAACTTTCGATGTCCAGTGCTGCGATCTGGCATCAATAGGTTGAACATCGGTCAGATCTGTAATCTAACGCTCGCTGGGGTTACCGCTGCGGTAGTAAGTTACTGGTGCTTGATGGTGCTGTTGGTGGTTGGCGATTGGTTACATATTATTGTATTGTTATTTTATGCATTGATTGATGTATGATAGTAATGACCTCGTTAATGTTTTCCAAAACTGTTGTGATTCATTGGGGAATGGTGAGCAGGTGTTTAGCAGGTATTCCGTTTGAGCTTGCTTGGGGATTTGATGGAAGCGTTACTGACGAGTCTTAGCTTCCGCTTTTTTAGATTACTTAGACTATCACTTTATGATTCTGTTGGTTTGAGTATTTTGTTTAAGACGGTTTCAGTTTGTTTTGAGACATTGTAACCATTATTTAAACTATTGCTTAATAAAGTATTGTTGCTTGATTGTCTATTTGATATGTACTATCTTGGAGAACAATGATGGTAGCATCTCGATTTACTAAGGAGGTCTTATAAGACTCTTTGATAGATGGGGTTGTTACAGTTAGTTTCTAACTTTTATAAGTTTTCTAGGCCATCTCATATATCAAGTATCTTGATGTGCCTCTAGATACGCCTCTCTATGTTAATAAGGAGTCATTGCTTATGTAATTACCATCTCATATTGTTTATATTACTCTGATATGTTTATATGCGAATCTTTCATATGTTTTATCTGCTTTTGCATTATCATTGGGTATATGTCCTGGTGGACATCACGCAGTTATCCCCCACTAACTGTGGCCTTCGCGTTTACTACATAACATGTTAAAGAATGGTTTTACTTGGGGTTTTGAGACGAGTGAACTAGCGAGTGTTGCCTAGCAACGATTGACCTTACATGTTATGGCTTGAACTCGTCCTTTTAGACTTATTTATGTATTTTTATCGGGGGATTGTGATCCTTTGATTGTGTTTGTATCTTTGTTGAAGCTCTTTTATTGTATTAGTGCTTTTAAATTTGTAATACTTTTGGTTTTGGTGTTTTAGTGACCCTTGCGGTTATTTATTAAAAAGTTTTACGAATCTACGTCTTTCTGTTGCATATTACGTCGGGTTGTCACACCCACTTTTAAGCTAAGCCTCACATTTTCACAATCACATTTCCCTTGCTCAAGGACAAATAAAACGCCTCTTCATATCCTAATTTCCTTCACTAATTTATTTTTTTCTTGCCAAATGACTATCAACTTTGGCCCTATTCGGTAAACAACATACTGAGTGAAATTAGTAGATTTCGGCCTATTCTAAAATTATCATGTGTTTGGTACATTCTTATAGGCTGATAGCATATTGATAAGAATCTACTACTCTCTTTTATCCACGCCAAACTAGTCATCCACTTTCTATTGTCAAGCTTGTTAAATATTGACATAGATTATATTTAGTCAAATTTTAAAATTTGTATATAAAAATGGCATATTTACATGTGCTATAAAAAGATGTTTTGGAAAATTATTAATTTCAACACAAAAAAGTAATATATAACTTAAGAAAAAGTGTTCAAAGTGTTGTCTCGTAAATCGTGAAAAGTCAAATGGGTAGTTGGTGTGGATAGGATGAAGTATTTTTGAATAGGGTGCTAATAGCATCATATAAATTGTATTAGCATGTTCAATTTATACATGAAACCCTTTCAATCTACTAGCTAGTAATAAAAGCAAAAACATTTTGACAAATTTTATTGGCTCCTGTTTTTAGGGAAGTGAAAAGGTAAACTTTTTTTTTTTTTGAGATGTTGGCCCCCCATGTTTTTTTGTGGGATTTAATTCCTCTATTTCATAACTTTCATACTCTCTTACATAATTTTAGTAATTTAGTCATTACAAAGTTAATTTTTATCAAAGGTGTTCTCCTAAATTTTAGGTGAATTAATTTCTTTCTAAAACTTTGCAAGCAACACATACATACACCAACCAATACAAATATATGTAAATGAAATAATTAAAAATATTTTATTTATTCAAATGAGTAGATCTAAAATTTTGATAATAATAAATTTTAAAATATACATAAAAAAAGAAAAAGAAAAATCAACACTTAATAAAGATAGAAATTAAAATAATTAAATAAATAATAAAATTAAAAAAAAATGGCCCAAAGTTTTTAAAAATCAAAAAAGGCGTAATCAAAATGAAAATAAATACTATATTAAACATGTACTATATCGTGTAAAAAAAAATTAAACAAGAATACCATAAAAAAAGACTCAAATAAGTATTAGTTTATTAAAAAAAAGTTTAAAAATGGATAGTAAATAACATAAAAGGTCAATATATGGATTAGAATCATACTTTAGCAAATTAATTTGGCACGAGTTTAAAATTTTAAAAGAGTGTTATAATTATACATCGTATATGTCATTCAATTATTAGTTGTGAACAGTACATTTAATTATATTCGTATAAGTTAACATATTTTGCATATTGAGATTTTAAAAATAACCCGTGCTTTTTTTTGCATAGGATTAAAACTAGTTATCCTATAATCTGTTAATTACTGAACAACATTTCATAATTACTAGTTTTAAACTCGTGCAGAAAATACACGGGTCGTAATAGTAGACGCAATTGTTGGATACATGAGCATTTAAAATTAGCGTAATTAAAAGTTTAATATCGTGACAATATAAATAGTCTACAGTTAGAGATCAAACATACATAATTTCTGTTACTAATCACTATCATACAATGCAAATGATGTTTGTAGATAAATTCATTGTACAATACGTTGCATATCTTATTTGATGTACGCTTATTGTCGCAAAACAATAGCTTCAAGCCTTGTTTGCTTGTAATCTGTATTTTGCCACATGAAGCTAATCATGATTGAAGACCGGTTTATATGAATAATTTATATGACATAATAAAACTCTCGTTTTAATAATCAGCCCATTTATTTGACCCATTTAATTGTTAAGTGTGTTTTCTTATTTTTTTATTATTAATAAGAATTTTTTATAACTTGATGGAATAATTGGTTTTGTTCGGTTTTTTTTTTACTTAAAATTTATATTTGTATATTAAAATCATGTTGTTCATGCTTTTTTTTTTTGTTATCGCTGGCTGACATTAAAACTCTTTTCTTATTTTCAAATGAAAAAAAAAAGTAAGATTTGGTAATTATTATTCATTTAGTTTTAGGAATATGTCAAATATTTTATAACATAATTTAAACAGTAATGTTATTAATTTTGTTATTCCGTTTTTTTTTTACTTTCAATTTTTGTGCCTTAATATATTATTTTTCACATTTTAGGTCACCCATTGAAATTGAAACCAGAGGGAGGGAATAGTTCACATTATATTTGTATTTTTTTTAGTTGATTCATAGGAAATTATCAATTTGTAATTTTTTTAATGTTCACAATTATTTGTAACATAAATTGTATGGTTTATTATATCCTTTTGTATAGTTTATATATTGAAGAATATAGAGTTGCGAGATAAGAGTAGAAATTAAAGTTCATTTCAAAATGAAATAAGGAAAAATGTAGAAAAGAAAAGGAGATGTGAGAAGAATGAGTAATTAAATAATATGTTAAAGATGTGGGTGAGGCGAGTTTTCTTTTTGCCTTCCTTGATTTCTGCAGTCAATTAAAAACCTTCAAATATTTTCTCTTTTATATATAGTAGATTCTAAATTAGTTTGATAGTTAAACCTGCTACTAAAACCTACTACCGTATTATGCTAATATTATCCAGGGGCGTCTCAAAAGAATCGAAGGCCCGGTGCGGGGAAAAAAAAAAGAGGCCCTAAATATTACCCTCGATACTTTATTAAAATGAACACACAGTTAATTTTACATTTGCTTAACAAATAAAGGTACTAAATTAAACTTGATTACATTATTTATTATTCAAAATACTCGAACCATATCTTTTGTCCTTGTTCGTTATGCCACCTATTTACTGGAGAAGTAGCCTCCTACGGGCCTTTCTTGGGCCTTTCTTAAGCAAATATATCAATCAAATTTTACGATTGGGATCGAGTTAACTCTTCTATTCGCTTTTTTTTTTTGTTTTTACGTTTTTCAGATCCATAATCAAACTTTCGTATTCTCAATGGCATGTTAAAAATTAATAGAAGGGAAAGACTCGACCTGATACAGTAGACTTGAAATTGACGTACAACAATACAAGTGTTCTATACTCCACGATTTGAATCGATTTCCATCGATATAACTTGTAAATTTGATTACGAAAACCTTCATATAATAAAAACATCATAAAAAAAATAGTGAAAATCAACTAATATTATAGTAATTAAAATCGACCCAAATTAACAGAATAATTTTAACTCTTAAATTAAAAACTGAGTTAAAGCAAAAACTCATAAAATTATAGAGGAAAATATACCTTACCTTAATACCTTTGATTATTTCGTCTTTGTAAACCCCTTTCGGCGATGAAGAGTTCCTTTATGTAAAAAATCGTAATAGCTATATCTTTAATTCGGTGGGTAACTTTATAGAAGGAAAAATTGAGAGATGAGAAGTGTTTGTTAATTTGTGTCATAGTTGAATGAAGATTCAAATATTTATAATAAAAAATTATGAACGTTTGATGGAGGATTATTTGGGAAATGGAAGAAGTTTTGGGGAGGAGAAAATCAAGGAGTTAATTAAGATGGAAGTTTGAGATCTTGAACAGTTGAACGTCTGTTACTCTTTTGTTAGTTTAGTTTTGGTTTTTATAGAGGGAAGGACCGAAGGAATAAGAACTTAGGCCCAAAATTTGGAGGCCCTGGGCCTTAGACGACCCTGCTATTATCCACTATTATGATGAACCAGCTTATGTCGTTTGCCAAACATGGCTTTTTATATTGTTATATGCTTATCTATATATCATATCATATTATATCATATCATATCATATATAATATTAAAGCTAAATCCGATTACCTAATAAGTTGCCACGTGTCATAACCTCAATTATTTAGAAATATTTTATTTAGCCTATGAGTATTAGCAATTACCAATTATTACCAATTAGCAATCTAATTTAATTTGAATTTGAATTGAAGCTAATCAATCCCCACAAACCTTTCCCATTTTAAAATACAAATCAATTTACAATATACAAAGTTATAAAACTTGCCAATAATATCTCCTAAAATATTGGCAAAATTGATTAATCTATTAATCATTTTAGTCAAATATGTCAACTTTTAAAGGTTATTATAATACAAAATACATAAGGTTTTTGAAAAAAGTTATTATGGTAGTACTCCATAAATAAACTCCATAAAATACTTTGCGATTATTTATTTACTGCGGAATATTTACAGTTGTTTGCTTCATTTTTTTTTGTCACATATCTACATCTAAATTTGTACTCCATACTTGCTAGAAAGAAAGTTCAGAATAAAAATCAGTTTGTAATAAAGATACAAATCATCTACTCCCCACAATCTTACAGTTCGTAGTAATACCAACCGTTGACAAAAATTGCATTTGATTAACATATGTATGTATATGTGAGACGTCATAAATGTTTAACGACTTAATTTTTAAAAAAAATGAAAATTGAAACAAATTTAAGTTTTATCAGTTAATTAAAGAAAGATTAACATGAATATATAATTAAATAGGGTAAAAATGAATTACCAATTCAATTTATGATGATATATTCCCGTGGCCTTAGAGCACACGTTTCAAAAAACAGATTTTATTTTAATTCAAAATGTCAATCAACCAATCCAAGTTTAAATGTAAATTTTATTAACTTAATGTCATAGTTATGGCTTAACAAAGCAACGCCCAGTTACTTGATATGCTCTACAAAATTTGCAAAAAAAAAATGATCTTATTTGTTCAACAATCTACCATAATATTCCATGGATAAATAATTCTAAATTTCAATATTTTGTATTTGTATGCTCTCATTATTCTTAAGCCATGGTACATACAGTGTTAAATTTGGAAGATCGAAACGACAAGGATAAGCATTATGTCATATTTTTAAGAGAATTTTTCATGTATATTAAGAACATAACTCAATAAAGAGTACATTGTGAACTATAATCTATTATGCATTATAAATTATTATCTCTTACATATATACTTCGTATTTCATTAATATTACACTTATAGCGGCTCACTGATTGATAGAAAGTAATAGTTGTGGCCGTAAATAACTTTCTCGATTATGAACTTAAAATGAGATCGCGACTACATTGTAATTTCTGAAACTTCGAGAAATATATAATGTTGTGAAAACGTATCCGATATATCACAATATATATAAATAGATAAGGTTTATTTAGCCGGTACAGGTGTGAAAAGGTATTACACTACGAATGACACCCGGTAACTATTATGATATATGTGACTCTTTGTTTTGAAAAATATTATTACTATCATGATATACGTGACTCTTTGTTTTGAAAAATATTATTTAAATTTTATATAAATTTTTCATAAGGAATATATATATTTATAAGTTTCGTCCCAAGTTCATATTGTTAGCACTATTTATGAACAAATTTTAGAATGAAGTTTGATTGACTAAAAATGAATGTAACCTTTAATTTGGATAAGAGTGTCCCTATGTAATCCTAGACAACACGATTACACGAGTATGGTATAATAAATAACTTGATGTGTTATTCAAGCTAAGCGAAAATCCAATAAATGTAAGAGTCACCATAGAATCAAAATTCAAAGATAGCGAGAAATAAAAATATTTCACCAAATGATCTTTTTAAAATCAGTTTAATCAAATATACAATTTAAATTATTACAACTTTATTTATTTTATAATAATTTATATAATACTTTTTTTAATACTTTTGACAACTTTTAGACCATTTATCATCAATCTAACTATGTAAGAGTTCTTTATGAAATTTTTTAAGTCTTTATTATGTTTATTATACAAGAATGTAAATTGTTTCCAGATAAATAATTAATTATATAGAACTCCCTCTATCCACCTATGGTTTTCGCAATTCAATAAAATACTCCTCACATATATTAAAGATGTTAGATCATTATTGTTGTGTGGGGAGAGTAGTTAACATGGTTGAAATTGTTACAAAAAATTGTTATAAGTCGTAATATCAATATATTAATATTTTTTTTATGATAGTTTAATGAGAAATAGAAAACAAGGTCGCATTTTTCACTCTTGGTTAAATTTACGCGCTTTATTAATTGCTATAAATAAAACTTACGAAACCTGTGACAACCCTCGCGAATGCGGAAAGATAAAACATACAAGCATGTGAAATAATATGCGGAAATACGGTATTTTTAAAAACCTTTAAACATGCAAGATATATATAACACGAGGTGTGTCAAAATGTTACAAACTAAATACGAAATTACAACAAAGAGACTGTGACACCCTCAAATTTGCGGAAAGAAAAAAAATTATTTAAATACATAAACAAAGTATGATAATACATAACGAAGGTGTCATAACATAAAAAGGTCATTACAAAACGAAAATAATATTATACAAAATAAATCTACAAGACGGGAGAC
Organism: Heliosperma pusillum; assembly: GCA_022085475.1. NCBI lineage: Eukaryota > Viridiplantae > Streptophyta > Magnoliopsida > Caryophyllales > Caryophyllaceae > Heliosperma > Heliosperma pusillum. The sequence continues at coordinate 4 of JAIUZE010021561.1, read as the reverse complement.
ATAT
>JAIUZE010021560.1:0-25837 GCA_022085475.1 Heliosperma pusillum | reverse complement strand
GATGAACCAAAAACAAAAGAAACAAAGGATATGTAACATTAAATTCGTCGAGTAACTCGGAACGTTACCTTAGCTAGAAAAATCAATTAGCACCAAAATAAGAAGTATAAACTAAGAAACCCGTCTTCTAATCTTCCCCTAATATATACGAGTCACCAAACTCGTCTTCAAAATCTTCCCCTATAAGAAATGACAAGAAAAACATTATTAGAATTAAAACTTGATTTTCCATAATTAAAGTGTTGCAAACGATTTTGACGGAATTGAAAATAAACCGTACTTGAAGATGGAGAGCGAAGAGGAGATTCTAGAAATATAAGTTAGGACGGATTTAATTAAGAAATGAAGGTTTTATGATGATTTTGCTCAAGAACGACGAAGAACGGATGAAAAACGACGAAGAACGCTCAAGAACGATTAAAGAAAGTGTTATTTAGATCTTAATTTGATTTATTGTAAAAAGAAAAGTTGTTAGTGAGTAATGTGGTGAGTGAGCCGTGTGTTTATAGAGAAAATAATGAGTCGGGTTTTGAAATTGTTGTTACGGAATTGACTCGGGTTTTATTATTATAATAAGATACTTAATTAAATATTAAGTTAATTAAATTAAATATCTAGATATTATGTTATATTAATGAAAAGAAATGAAAATATCTAGCCCTATTAGAGGAAGAGGAGCCGTGTGGCTTGGTGCTTGTCGGGTCTGTTTTGTAAACGGTTTTGCGTAATTTTTGTTGACGGATCGATAAAGTAATAAATATCTAAGATATTATTATTAGTTTAATCAAAAGAAAGAAAATATCCTAAGTGAGTGGAAAAAGGTGACATGGGCGTGTGACTCATGCCAAGGTCGAGTTTCGTGTTTGTTTCGGGATTTACGATGACTAGGGAATTAGTTAAATGATGTTCGGGATTTAAACCGTTAAAAGTTATTCTTTAACTCCGAATAAATATAAATTCACATACGTATATTAACTATGATAATGAAATCTAAAGAAATCTAATAAAAATAATTAAATTAAAAATGTTGTATTTTTTTAAATAAATTCGGTTCTTTCAAAACTTACAAGGCGAGTCTGGGAAAGGAAAGTCAACGAAAGTCAAAGTCGACTTAAAAGTCAAGAAAAGTCAAAGATGACTTAAAAATCAAGAAAAGTTAATGACGACTTAAAAGTCAAGAAAAGTCAATGACGACTTTAAAAAGTCAAGAAAAGTCAAAGACGACTTAAAAGTCAAGAAAAGTCAAAGATGACTAAAAACGGGATTTTCATGGAATCTCTCAGAAATTCCAAATACGAACTCGGAATTTTAAAATACGACTCGAAACAATAAATTCTATTTTAAAAACTTAAACAGACTGAAAAGTATCCTTAAGATATTTTACGGAACAAATTGGGTACTTTTCGGGTTGTTACATTCTATGTAAGCTGAGCAGGTGGGTAACAGTTATCCACACGTGAGATTTGGTACACTTAACAAAGTTATCAAAACAGTTTTGGACTTTGGGGCAAATAGTCAAGTCACATAAGATGTTACATGACGACTAGGAGTCGCATTTGATGCGATTGACATTTGATGGCTACCTTGATATGTGTAATTTGGGCGATGAGCCAAAGCTCACTCACGTTATATATGATTAGGGATCCTAGAATACTATGCACATATGAGGGTTATGTGTGTAGTGATTTTATCTTAAAATTGTTTAAGAATGTCGTGCAAATTGTGTGTCTTAAATTGGTTAAGATAATCACAGTTTATTCATATATCGATTTTAGTTTTGCATATGTTGATAATTGTAAGATGTCATTGTTGTCATGTTTTTCAAATGCGTTTGAATCGTTCAAATTCATAGATTGGTTTCTTTGAGAATTGTTCTCAATTATGCAAAGTGAGGTTTATCTTCAAAAGAGAATTTCTAGCGAACCATATTCAATAATGCTAATGTATAGTTTAGACTATATAGCGAAAGTCATAAAGATGACAATTCGTACCATATATGTCAATTGTCTAAAATAATGGAATTGTTCCCGCTTAGTGAGAAAAAATATGTGGGATGATCCAGTTACTTCATTTGTCATTATTATGACATAATTATATTGATAATTTATGAATTGGATATCCTTATTATCAAAGGTTGATGACTGAAATTGTTTCAGTTATGTCTTAAGTTACAGTCAGTTCATAATGAATTGGGCACGTAAATTAAGCGAATTTCTCACTTAGTGACATAAGATGTTGAAGACAATCGGGTCTTGTATCAAGAAGATTAAGAAACTAATGTTCTTTGAGTTCATTAGCAAGGAGGCTTTCAGATATGAGCTTAGACACTGATAATGGGAAAAGGGAAGGACAATCGTTGTCAAGTCCTACCTTAAGATCAATGTCTATAGGTATGGAAATCGTTTAGTAATCATCGTCATTAATGTAATGACAAATAGCATTGGAAAGGTAGCTCATAGAAATGTCTCGAAGATCTGCGATAGTTATTGAAGTATGACTTCAAACTGGAATTGCTTGTTATAGAAGTAAAAGTTTATACGAATATTCTACTATAAGGTATAAAATACCAAAGATGATATTTACATTATGATGTAATGACCTGTGGTAGTAGAGACATGGTAAGGAATATGATAAATGTACGTGTATAATGAACAAATGTTGTTGCATTTTGCGTATAATTTATTTATTTGAATGTTATATTGTTCAAAACTAGATTTGAATAAAAGTTATTCATATAATGTTATTAGTAGAATGTTAATTCTTTTCATGTTTAAACATAAATTGAATTAATATTTTATAAAAAGCAAATGTTGTTCTTTTTCTGGTTAAGACAATTTTAGTTTTGTTCAATCTAATCTATAACATGTAATGCAAAGGTTCAAGTCTTATGACCCAAGTTTCACACGCTTACAACAATGTCTTTTGAGCCATGAAACGAGAAACACGTGTAGAAGTTCCATGATGATGGATTTCTAGGCCTTACTGATTTGGATCAATTAAGGCAAGTGTAGTTTGTTTATATGCTAAAAGGATTTAAGGTGCTCTAACTAGTTTTAGTAAGAGGGCGACCAACTAGTTTGATCACACATATTCAGATACGTGTTGGTTGAATAAGTCATGTTGCTAAGATATGAGATTATAATACTTCAATGTAATTACTATTTTCAGTAATTATGGATATGTTCAGAACATAAAGTCTGATTGTTTTAAAAGGTTTGAAATAGACTCGAGTTGAAGTAAGAGATCAACTTAGTAAGTCGATCAATATTGTTCGATTTGATCGAATGGAGAAGCTTGAATCAAGTGTTTATGACCATCATAATAGGAATGAAATTGTTTCACTACTGGACTTAAAGAGATGGTGTAAGTTTCACTATAAGAATATTACAGAAAATTTGTTTTCTTTAAAGGACATCACAAGCTAAGTTAGTTTGAGATCTTTTGGGAATGTCCCTAAGACATAACCATGCGGGTTAGCCCCAAATGGGAAATATCATACTATTTATATTTGATGATGACCGTTTTCTTAATATTTGTGAAATGTTATGTCTTATAAGAGAATAAGAACTTTTTTTTGATATGGTTCTATCTATGATGTGTCATGCAGATCTCGTTATTTTTGGAGTTATGCGCTCTAAAGTATCTTGGTACACAATTTTGAAATTGTTTCTATCTAGGTCAATGAAAATATATTACATATAAGATATGTACTTGGAATGGTTCCTATAATATTTTATTCATATTTGAGACTTTTAAAATGTTAAGAAAACAGTTTTCTGAAATTTAGTCTCGAATTTCTTACATATACTTTACGGGGTATTCTAAGATAGAATATCAAATTTGCTCTTCATTCCAGTACAAAGTGTTTGTCACTTGGAATGATTCTTTAATGAGAATTGTGTCTCCAAAGAAACAGTGGAATAGAATAATCCTGGAAAGGTAAAGAATCGCATGATTCTTCTTCAAATGTTGAAGGAGATAGGTAAAATCCATGAAGATTCATGGATGTATCACTTGTGATTAAGCCCCGCATAAGTTTGACTTTTAAAGGAAACAATGATAGGCTCCAACTCTAAAAGCGTAAAATGGCTTGAGGCCATGAATCCAAAATGGTTTCATGTATCATTACAAAGTATGGACTTTGATTGATACACCCGGTGGTGTCACAACCATAAAGTGTTTGGATTCTCTTAGCAAATGTCATTATTCATGAGATGAGTTTGACAGGACTCGTACGTGAATAATATAGTTTTCCTTAAATGGAAATATGCAATAAGTTGTGTAAGACACATCTTAATATTCATGTAAATATGGAGCGCTAGGTAAATGAGAAAGTTTTAAAGGCTTATTTATAAACCGAAACAAGTATATAAAGGTTGGAATCATCGATCTTAACAAAGTAATTCAAAATGGTTTTGATTTCTTTGAGATGATGATAATATTGTGTGTACAAGGAAACTAGTGGGAGTAAACTCTCTTTTATGATTGGTATGTAGTTGACATACGTTTTCAAGAAACGACATTTTGTTGTCTCGTGGAGACTTATTGGCAAAGATGTTGTTTATTATGCGCTCGTATGACGGGTAGAATACCGATCTAGTCCTTGTGACTGTTATGAATAACATGTGAAAATATTCATATTAAAAAACCAAGAAAGTGTTCTTCTTGTGATGAAGTGATCATTGTAAGCGTGTTACATTGATATCAACTTCAAATAGACAAGTATGGTTCCCGATTGTAATCTGGACACATTTTGTTTATATGAAAAGTAATTGCATGCTGAAATGGTTTCAAGCACGTTGCTATGACTAATCTTACAACAAAAATGAGTACTTTGTTGCTTATGAAGCATCAAATAGAGTGCTTGGTTTGAAAAATCAAACCTATACACACTATATACTTTGTTGCTTATGAAGAAACAAAGAGTACATTTGATTTATGAATCAAACGCGTGTTATTGAGTTTACTTTATTTAGATAAGGTAAAATAAACATATGCAAGATAATGACTGATGCAATGGTTGCATGTCCCGTACAAAACCTCTTTCGCGACTATAATATGAATAGTCATAATACCGCGATTTGTATAAGACACATGAGCGAGTGGTCTTAATACTACCGAGAGATTTTCATTTCAGTGGGAGGTTATGTTCGACATGATTGATACGTTTGTATGACATGTTTCTTTTATATGATAAAATAATTGATTTTGCATTTAATTATGGTATAATTGAATGTTTGTCCCAAAATAGTATACATTGTTTAAACAGATTACCAAGTGCGTGACTTGGTTATGGAACTCTGTTTTATAAGATAATGTATTTATATAAGTCTCTAATCATGGCATAGTGAAAGGGACACTTATGCTTTATAATGATTAGTATGTGAGTTGGTTGATGACTATGTTCCGTAAGTCATTGATATTGCGATATCAAACCAGGCACATTGATACATGTTAGGAATATGTATTAGACGGACCCGTCAAAGAACTTTGTTAAGGTTTCGCTTAGTGTCAACAAAGTTTCTTTCACCGTAATTGGTAGTCTTTAGACCTGAGTCTTTCATTATTCTGTACATGTGAAGTGCTAGTTTTGACATCACCAAACGTCAACCGTGACTGGTGGCTATAAAGGTGATGGTTGGACTTGTCATGGAACATGTGATAGGATGTGGTTAGACAAGATGGGATTTGCTCCTTCTTTATGAAAGAAGTTTATCATCTTCGGCCTCTCGAAGAGTGTGAATTGTGTAAGTGCATGGCCATGCCCAGACGAGGTGAAAGCCAGTCGTCTGTTGTAACAATTCAGCTCAGAAATTCGAGAAAAGAGATTGAGATTTATAGGGATGATACTTCACCTACCCTATTCTCATCTGAAGAGATAGAAGCAAAGAGATTATGGTGCCTTATATGACATAAGTGCAAGTGGGAGACTGAAGGAGATAGTATGCCCATATGTCCGTAATATTGTATAACTGATTAATTCTATGTGGCTACAATGTTCTGCTAGGAGCCGCTTGTAGTCTGAGTCCTAAATGAGTTGGGACTCGGGTAGTATTAGTCAGTCCTACAGGGTCACACACTAATATATTAAAGGAATAAGAATAATATTTATTATTCTTATTATACTTTCACAATCCTAGATAGTCTAGGATTCCCTTGAACTCCCTATATAAGAGATATAGAGGGAGATGTTTATCATGAGTTTTTTTAGAGAGAAAAATCTCAAGGGAACTAAGAGGGAAGAAAATTGTCCATAAAGTTTGTACTAGCATACACACTCATATTGTGTGGATACCGGTAGAGGCGCAACACTTGGGGCGTTATTGTGAGACGGTCTCACGGATTATATTATTATTCACGAAGCTGCGATTTGGGTTTTATTATACTTCTTTTTATTAGCATATTATTGGAATTCTTCCGCATCCAAGTAAGTTTGCTAATCACCTTTTTGTTTAATCTTAATACTTAACATGCATGAGATCTTGGGAATTCTGTAATTCAAATCAGTTGAAAATCGTTACAGAACCCTTCAAAATCTTGTGTCAAATTTGTTCCAAATATCCTCGGCAATGAGAAATTGGGGATATTTTGTTTTGATATAATTTTCAAACATCCTATATTCATTATAAATAATGTCGAGTTAAGTAATAGTTTTTAACATGTTGTTATAATTCTTAATAATTAAACTTCCAAAGATCGATTTTTTACTTACACTTCGTTATGCTTCAATTCATCTAAATCATAGTTCGATAAAACATATAAGTGTGCACGTTCATATTCGTTGTCTTCTAAAAATCTTTCACGACACTTTCAAGAACTAATACCCCCGTGATCTTGAAAAATCTCGGGTAAGGTAGAATACGTAGGCTCTTTCAAGCCTACGTCGAGATCCTTGGCTCTTGTGTCTACGTTCTCTTCAAAATAAAAAGAACAGAAATTGGAAATTTATTCAAGCAAATACGCATTGCATACAGAACCTTCAACACGCGCTTTATTTCCAATCTTTTTTTTCAAATGATTTAAAAACCTATAAAAATGTCGGTTAGGATCGAATGAAATTAAAGTAAGTTAATTGGATAATTGTTGAATTAATTACCTCTCAAAAGGATACATCCACCTATATTTGAGGTGGTGTCTCGTCACCCCTCCTCCTCCTTTGGGTTAGCCATTGTGAGGGATGTGCACACTTGGTTATTTTGACCGGTTTTAGTTCATGGTTGGGAAAGGCTTGTCGAATCGACAATCGACTAGCTGGAACCTTCTATACATTGATCTTCTATCCGGATACCAAAAGTTTATTAAGAAAGCATAGTGGAACAAAGTGGATACGTGAATGTTTAAAAAAGAAAGTATTTTTGTTGTTTCCAAAGATTGTTTTAAATATGATTGTGGATATCTATTATGAGCTTGCTTGAATACGTATTTGTATTGACTTGTGTGTGTTTCCCATGTTGTCCACCAAATCTTTTACTCGTGGACCTGTGATGACCCTTACAATATTTCTGGTTGTATGGTGACTAGTGTAACTTGACAGGTTTGCTATTGTCACGCGATGGGACGGCATGGAAAGAGAGTTCGTGACTAGATGTCGAGTACAAGATAATAAAATAAGACTTAGTAGTTTCGCTTCCGCATTTTGTTGAACTTATTTTTATAAGAGTTAAACTCTTTAAGTTGTTTTGAATTTAAAACTACGTAAGCATTGATTAAGTTTTCCGTTGCAATATTATTTATGTTAGAACCTTTATTTATTGTTGGATATCGTTACTTTATTTAAAGTAACACCGCTAACACGCCCAGTTTCCGAAGAACAAGTTTATAATATTGGAGGTCGAAAATTAGGGGTGTTACACCTCCCCCTCTTAGATGCTTGGACCTATACTTTTAACAGTCGCATATCGAATAAAGTTGTAGGGACTTGCATTGGCCTACTTGAATATAAGTTGTGTTATAGAAAATAGATAGGATCAGAGTTCTCTGTTGGTGACAATGTTGTAACTGAGGGAAGTTTTTTTTACGTTATGTTCGTATGAATTCTTTGATGAATAAACATGATTGTCTGATTTAATGATTAGAAACTGTTTGTTCTCCCATTTGAATTTTTGGGAGTATTTTGTTCACAGTAGGCTCGGATTAATCCTACAATTTTCATCCTTTATTTGGTTCAACGTTATACATAGAAATTAAATACGATTATCCATTTATCATTCATCAAGTTGAAACTAACACAGGGGAGGTTCCGTACTAAAACAAATAGGCAATACATGACCAGAATTAGAACAAAACGAAACAATGGGAGTGCACTGGAGATTTAAATTCAAAACCAGGACGAAGGCTCTGATACTATGTTAGAACACACAAATGGGTCGTGTCACACCCTAACGGAGAAGAGAGGCGGACCACTTGACAACACAAGGGAGGTTCCATTATAAACCAATTGACCAAATGAGTAGTAGCACCCTTGGTTATAAAGTGACTCTCATTTTCAACAATGTGGGACACTCACATGTGGGTTAATATTTCAACCCCCTCCTTCCTCCAAATATCTTTCTCCAAACAAAGAACGATAATCTGGTAAGCTAACCTTTGCAATCTGTCGACATAAAGATTGTCAAGTGCAAGTCGTATATATTGTCAGGAATGAGGGTCATATATCGGACTAAGTTGCTGGGGAGTTGCATTGGCCATGCTCTACTTAATTTAAGTCGTTCTAGAAAATACACAGAAATTTGCTGTTGGTGACTATGCTCTAACTGAAAAAAAGTTATACCTTACGTTCGTATGAATACTTTGATGAATAAATAGGATTGTTCGGATCCTGTTTAGTCGGGTATCTAAACACATGAGAATCGTTAGAAATTGTTTGTAAGCCATTGGAATTTTCTGGGATTATGTTTGTTCACAGTAGGCTCGGAGTTTCCTACGATTTCCATTTCTCATTTGGTACACGTTATACAGGGAAAGACGATGATCTATTTATTATTGATAAGTTGAAACTAACAGGCTTGACAGAAGGGAAATATTTGCAGAAAAATAGCCGAGTACTTGGAAATTAAACCGAGTGCAATATGGATGAGATTAAAAGACAGCCTCATCTGTGCTGCTATCGTTGGTTCTTTACAGGTGTTAAAAGAGCTTCCAGTGCAATATGGTGGCGACATCTTTTACCTAAAAATAAAAAGAACAAGAACAAAATGTAGCCAAGTGAATGAAGTTACTTACAGTGAAGTTCGTTGCTGAAAAGAAGAATTATACTGTGTATTTTGTAGCAGTTAACAAAATAAGCCGCTGATAATCTCCATCTTTTATAAATATATATATTAACAGGTTCACAAACTCAATTTGCAAAGGCGAATACAACATGCATCTTATTGAAATGAAGATACAAAGGAAGTCAGGAAAACAGAAAGAGAAGATGGATGATCACTGATGGTAGTCAAATGGCTCATACAGAGAGGGAAGCGGACAATCCAAAATCGAGACCCCATAGCTCGAACGATCCTTTGACGAAGTCATAGTGTCCTCCCTTCAAGGTCAGAGTCTTCTTCAATAAACCTTCCCTCACAAAGGGGTAAGTCAGCAAATTTCCAAGGGAATTGTTCACAGATTCCTGCAATCATAATTTGGGTTATGTATATTATTCATCGTTGAGTTTATTTTTATCGTGTAAAACGAGCGACAAGGCTATTTAATGTTGACCGGGTTCAAACACACATCATGCTTAACACTATTCAAACAATTCACCGGCTAGCTTGTTTTACATTTGCTGAAATGCATTTTATTGAGGTGAATAAGTAAGGCCTAATTCCTAACCTTTTCACATATGTAGCATTGCTCGCCAAAAGGAGCATCACCATGCTCTGCAAGGACCTTACGCTTTGCTGGCAATCCAATCCTGACCCAGCCCTCGATAAAGTCACTGGCCAAATATACAAAAGGTTCGATTAGAAAAAGGTAAAATGGTTCAAAACAAATTTCCAAACGTATCTGTCCCGTATTCCTTTTTCTTGTGAGACCATTCCGTCGACCCAATAGTCATCAAATAATACACCTTAGAGTACGTCTCACAATATCCTGAGACCGTCTCATAGGAGGCTAACTATAAACTGAAATACACAAAATGAAAGTAATGGGTATAGTCAAGTTACGTCGAGTTTGGGCCTGCATCAGGGAAAGACATGAGCCCCTTGATTCCACCACAAGCACTGTGACCAATCACGACAATGTGCTCCACCTGAGAATACATTGTTTTCAACATTTCAACTTCATTTCGATGTGTTCTATTGAATGCAGATATTTCAAAAGGTAGTTATATACTCTCAATTGCTCACCTTAAGGTGCAAAACTGCATATTCAATGGCGGACCCAACGCCGGTGTGCTTAACCTGTACATTACCAAGGAGGAATAGCAACGGTTGTAAAACATGAGAAATAAAGTTATAATGCCAAATATTTAGAATTGAAAGGATGTCATTGCAGAATACCTGGTCATATGCTGGCACCATGTTAGCCACATTTCGGACCACGAAAGCATCACCTGGCTGGAAGCTAAGAATGTTCGAGGGACACACACGGGAATCCGAACAAGCAAATACCATGTACTGTGCAATTTTACCAGGAAACAAATTAGTTTGATAATCGCTTCATATTATGCTTCTTCTTACTTTCGATATATGGTTTCCCTAAATCCCTTCTTGAATGTTTGTATAGGGCATAGAGTCATAGACTGATAAGGTCAAGAATTAAATCGGGGTAACATACTCTCCCCAAGTTACAATTTATATGAAACACACTCGGTTGGAATAGACGAAACACACTACCTTACGTACAATTAATTTTTGACCACACAACATATACCAAATAAGGAAAGAGAGAATAAAACCCGACTAACATGAAAAAGGAAATAGGTAACAACACACCGACTAGGAGGGAGCAAGGTAACACCAAAACGGACACGAACACGAACACGACACGGATACGTGATACGACATTTCTTGAAATTTACGAGATGGGACACGTCATTTAAATTTAATAAAATATATATTTTACAGTTATAAATAACGTACGATTTTATTTTTGTATTAGTATTTGATAGTAATGTAAATAATTGAAGGTAAAATTTGACTTTGGCTATAATTTATTATCATTTCCCACCAAACTCATCTTTTAATCAATTTTTTTTAGTCTTTCGACCTCTCATTTCTTGTTTATAGGTGTCTGTGTGTCCGACACGGGACGGCTGTTTAGGAGGAGTGTCTGTGGTACGTAGGGAGGTCGTATGCGATAAAAGTGAGTAATTAAATTGAATCGACAAAATTAACTCATACATTTAGGAAAAAAGTTATGACGTAACTTGAGCCTAGTATTCGGCTTTGACTCTTCTTCTCGTGTGATAAGCCTACGCTAACTTGGTTAATAATCCGCCAAGAATAATAAGTGCACAAAAATTCTAAACTGATCAACATAAAAGAAATTGTTAGAGCTCTCAATATCTCGTAAAATAAAGAGAGTATGCATGTTGTTATTGCAAACTTGGAATTTGTATGAAAATCTTCCATTATGACATTTACTCGATTGTTTAAGTAATAGGAGGTTGTTTAAGTAATCAACGCACTAAATTAAATACATTTACTCGATTGTAGTTTAGACTTAAGAGTTGTACAGAGTAACTGATACCTTTGGGGCTTGACCCTTGCTCAATTCAGCCATTAGTTCGGGATTGGTCCTGAAAAAATTTATTTATCAATATATGCAAAAACAAGTGCACATTAATATTGTGATTTGTGATAATAAAAAATTAAGGACACATTGCTGTCACAAAAAAAATTAAGGACACTTTGCTGTCACAAAAAAAATTAAGGACACTTTGTTCTCCTACTATACTACGGAGTATAAGCTTGCAAGTGTTGACATTTTGTTATTTTCGTTAGACATGATGATCTCGCGAATAAATTTCAAGTACTCCCTCCAATCCAATCCAAAATACCCACTTGCTTTTGGGTGGTTTTCGAGTCAAGACTTTGACCGCGTTTTTGTTCCTTTATATATAGAATTATTTTACAAAAAATATAATTTTATGAAATATATTTCCGTGACAAAACCAAATATATTACTTCCGTCTTTCAAAGTTCTTTATATTACGATTTATAAATGGTCAAAGTTTTAAAAGTTTGACATCTAAAAAGAAAGTGGGTAGTTTGTATTGGATTTGAGGGAATATATTTTTTTTCAAAGGAGGGCATTATATATGTTGCAGATAAAAATCAAACCCTTTTTGTTCTAATCTCATGAACGGATTAGAGTAGTAAAATAATTCTAATCTTTTGAGCTAACTCTTGGTTAAATAGATACAGCAGTTAAACTATATAGCTTGTGACAATTGTGAGTGGTATATTGGGTTAAACTTGTAAGGATATGTTGTGATAAACTTGCCTACTCTATATTGTCAGATTACGAGTACTAGTAGAGTGTTCGATTAATTGTTATCTCAGAATGGTAATGAATCTCATTATCCCATACATATAATCCATATACATAGATTATACTTATTAAAAATCTGGTCAACACATAATTTTTATTAAAAAGACAAATGTTAGTACGTATTTAAGGGCAATAGTAATGGGGATAAATAAGAAGTTTTATACTCCCTCGTAGTCGGTCATTTCTTCCCTCTTTTCTTATTGGGTAAGTCGGATTTTCTTCCCTCTTTCCATTTTTGGATGTGGGGTTGTGTGTTTTGTGTGGTATAAATTCATTTGTATGTGGGATAGTGTATTTTGTGTGATCCAAATTCATTTCCTTAATTTTTGTGTAAAAGGGGAAGGGGAAGAAATGAGTGACTAGGGGAAAGTATTTTATAAGGAATTTCTTACCCATTGTTCTACATATTAAAAAGTTTCTTATATGAAACCGGTTTGTAACGTAAAAAACCGGTTTTATGTTAGGAAAAAGAGAGGAAAAGGAAAAACCACCCACAAAGGAAAATATAAAAAATTTAGTATGAAATTTCAACCATTGCTATTGCCCTAATAACTAGTGAGTGTAACAAAACTTACTCATACACCTCCTTTTTGAATTTGATAAATCCCTGCTTCAATTTTTCAACAGCTTCAGAGTTTGGCTTGGAGTCAGCAGGTGTTTGTAGCTGTGCGGTTATTTCCGACACCTTCAATGCAGCTTCTGTTTCAAGCTCCCCATTCTCACTGCATTTTAATTACCATTCTACCATTACACACAATTTCACATTATCTAAACGTTAACTATATATGTGCATCTTATTATATACAATCGAATTGAATTGGGAGTATATAATGTTAACATATTTTCTAGTAATTCTAACCTTAGGAGCTTCTTCAAGGCAGCAATGGCTTCTTCGTAGGCCATGTCTTCTCTCTGCATGTATGTTACAATTTTGTTCTTTAGCATGCACATATATGTGAACAATACGTACGATACTCAACTATATATGTGCATGTTATTATGTGAAGTACGAAATATTTAGTAAATTCGCCAACTCTACCCTATTATGGTAACAAGTACGTCCAATAGGAAATATTTTCTCTATTTTGCCTTGTTTTTTTATTTGAATTTAAGACTGTCTACTTCAGTGGAGTTTATTTAGGAGGTAACATAATGATATGAGACAAAACAAATCCTTACAATAAGTATAAGCAACAATTTCGACGATAATTGACTTCCTAAAAAGGGAGTGATAAGAAGGGGTGGGCAGAGTTTTTGTAATAACGTGAAATGTGACATATATAAAGTGAGTTGAAACTGACTAGTTCACTAATAACATAAACTAAGAAATAGACGTACCAAAGAGGGGGTGATAAGAGGGGATGGGGCGGCAAAAACGGGTTGGTTTCGGATAAGGGTGGGCGGGACGGGAGAAGAAGAGTTGAACTTGTTACAAGCAAAGAATGTAGGCCTCAAATGAGTTTTTCTCAATTGAAATTGAGCAGGGGAGAGTGTAGTAATGCTCCCGTTAAAAGATGAGGCAGTCGACATTGTGTCACACAACTCTTTATTTCTACTACTTTATAGTGTTTTATTACCCCTTCAAAGCTAGGGCACTACCTCCTCATTTTAAAGATTTAAGAAAATTGATATCTTTGGTTATGCGTCACCACCCATATGGGTCCAATGTAGATAATGAAAATGAAGTCTCTTTTGATAAGAGCTTCTTAAAACTTCATTTACGGATATTTATCTATATATCAAAATAAACTTACGGCGTGTGATTGCTGGTTTAGGCGTACATTAGACATAAATTTCTACCTTTCACATGCAATTATAAGCCAATAAAGCTAAGAATTTAAATTGGGGTGGCCTTTCTTCAAATGTAAGGGTTTTTTCATCAATAATGTCACCCAATAAATCAATTAAGATGTGCGGAGTAGTTTACTAAGTATTTTATAACGCAACTTTAATAGTAAAAAAACAAGTTTATATATTACCGGCTATCCCAAGACTAGAAATTTCATTTGTTTGAAGTAGCAATGTACCCTGCACATCAAACAATTTGGCAAATCTTAGTATATTTGAGAGGTGCCCGACGAATACTGTTTTTTCCATTAATTATACATTTAGTTTTAGTATATAGATTATCACTTGTCTATTTTATTTAGTGGTTTTGTAGTAGATATCCAATTAATTATCCATACTTAAATTGAAGAATTTGATTAGTAGTAGTCTAAAATGTGTCACTATACTAAGTTAATGGTAGTTAGTTGGAGATTTTGTCCCGGCTCTTGTAATTTAGTGATTTTGCAGTAGATATCCAAACTTAAGATGAAGAATTTAATTACGAGTAACATGTGATGATACTAAATTAATGAAAGTTAGTTGGAAATATGCATGCATGTAGTATGGAAAAATGTTGGACGCATAGTGTAGGGTGAAATGAGTGATATAGAAAGGATAAGGTATTATCCGAGGTTTCTAAAATTATGGTTTCCGTCGTACGCCTCATCCACTATTTCTATAATGAGTGGAGCAATTTGAACTTCTAATCTATCCATTGCTACGTATCCACTGCCCAACATTATGCTACTTCAATGGCTACCACTTGATTTGTCTTATCGTCCTAAACGATTTCGAGTATATCAAACCACACATATATTCACGTTCAGTGAGTCCTATCGAAAACAAGCATATTCTTTTTCAATGAATATGGTCATAAAGAGGCAAGTGGGGATGGAGGTAAGCCGAAAATCATTTGATTTCTCACTTGTCTGCCCACTTGTTTCTTTGTGAGAGAACTGAGAGAAAACCCGCCCATTTTCATTAAAGTCCGATATACCCGTCTTTAATAAGAATTAGTGATTCACATTATTTATACAAAAATATTGACTTTTGTCTTCCTATATAGTTTCTAAGAATATACTACACCAGAAAGATGCTTTTGAAATGGATCACATTTTGTTTGAGAGAACAAACTTTAAATTTATAATATATTGAAGTTGTATCTATGTAAAAGTACATTAGAATAAAAATAAACTATTAAAAAATATATACAATTGTGTTGATGTTAGCCTCGTCAAATTAAGTGGTGTTTTAAACAAGAATTATAATGAATTGGGTTATTTTAGGGTAATTAGGTAGTTACATACGCCTATTGTATCATAGGGATCAGAGTAAGGCCTTGTTCTTTTCGGTTGAAATGAGCTTAAATGAGCTGAACTGAGTTAAATGGAGGTGAGCCTAATTGAACTATATTGAATGAAGCCGAGTTGAAGTGAATGAAGTTGAAGTAAGATCTAATTTTGTGAAGAGATGAGTTGAATAGAACTGGTTAAAGTTAAACTAAATTGTGATGAACAGAGCCAAGCTGAAATAAAACGAACTGAAATTAAGCTGAAAAGAACATGACCTAGTATGTCCATTGATGCAATATAAATCCTACATTTATTGGAATTGTGTAATTAACATTAGGCTCTTGCATGGCAATTGAGTCACTGTAGTGATAACGTTATTAAAACAGATAAAGTTGTTACAAATTTTTTATGTGTAACGACTCACACTTAATTTAAACCATGTTAAAAAGAAAGAGTATTGTAACAATAAGACTTTTTGAATGAAAAATATTACAAACCTTTAATAAACAAACTTTGAGATGCGGGAGTGAAGTGACAAAGAGAAGACGATCATTCTTCTCCAATACGAATTCTCCAGAAACATTGCGGCCGTGATTTTACAAACTCCCCCTTATAATTTAAAAAGTGGAGACACTCGTGTGCTTGCTAAATTTTACACACTAATAATCGAATTACATAAACTATCAACATTAAGCTTACATTATGTTAGTAAGTGTGTACATTCTTGCTTCATTGGGTTTTTTTAATGTTTTTTAAGATGCATAAATAAACCAAATAAAACCTTTGATTATGTGCTCATTGATTTGTCGCCTTCTTAGCTCAACTCGACATCCTAATGCCACTATGTTGAAACTTGAAAGGATCCCAATAATTATTGCTGGGAAATTTTACGAAAGTATTTTTAAAATAATGCTCAAAAAAATAAATATTTGTTGTTTTGGGTCGGGTTTAAAACTATTTATCAAAATGGTGTCAACGTAGGCTCGGATTTCGCGAACCAAAAACACGGAGGAAACACGCCATTGACAATGGCGTGTTTCTAGTGAGTAGGAAAATGCAAACTTACAAAAATTGACTAAAAGTAAACACGCCATTGGGAATGGCGGGTTTTCTTACAGAGACACGCCATTGGGAATGGCGTGTCTATGAACAGTACAATTTTTTTTTTTTTTAAAAAAAAAAAAAAAAATTAAAGACACGCCATAGGGAATGGCGTGTTTGTTCCGTATTTCAGGTTTTGAAAACCCGAGCCTACGTTGACACCATTTTGATAAATAGTTTTAAACCCGACCCAAAACGACAAATACTTATTTTTTCAGCATTATTTTAAAAATGACTCCAAATTTTACAATGTACCATCTTTTTATTTTTCCTATTTTATTCTTATATTTTTAAAATTTTATATTTTACCCCTAATTCTATACATTAACTTATAAATTACCTTATTTATCATGAGAGCGGGGTTGGCCTAGGCTAGGCGTTTTTGGGTGATTGCGGTCATGAGAGCGGGCTGTAATAACCGTCATTTATTTAGTATATTTTAATAGATTGTTGGTGCGTGGGAGTGGGTCACTATAAAACTCACGCGGGAAACTGACGAACAAAATCCGTCAGTAACTCCTCTATTATGTCAGTAATGTCTATTACTGACGGAAAATCTGTTGGTAAAGCGCGTCGCTTCAATTCGTCACAAAAAAGTCATTTTTGACGGATTTTCCGTCAGTGATTAGATGTTACTGACGGTTTTATGACGGATAATCCGTCGAACAGACGTGACCCAATCTGACCCAAAGTCAACCTAATGATGACTATACTGACGTCACCAATTTGTTGACTTTACTGACGGAATTTCCGTCAGTATGGTCAACATTATGTTGACATTTCTGACGGATTTTCCGTCGGTATTGTCAACATTATGTTGACTGTACTGACGAAATATTTCTGTCAGTAATTAAAATGACAGTGGCTGGAAACATCAGCCTGTTGTCCAGTCACAATGTGTATTTTGCATTGCTTTCAACGATAAAAATTCCAATAAAACCTGCAGTACAACAAATACAATCGTCGACCGCTAAGCGGGAATTTATTCTCATGTCGACCGGAAGAGCGGGAACCAACAAGAGGCAAGATATGAACTAAACAAGATCGATGCTGATTAGAAAAACAAAGCTCCTTTACATAAAAAGTTTTCCAAATTCGTACTCTAACGTAGAGAAATACAATTGTCTTACTAACTTAGACATGACAACGACTAAGATACACGAAAAATACTAACCGAAGGGCGCAACCGAACCCCTCCCAAAGCCGTGACCGTCGTCCGCGTTGTCGTCCCTTGAATGTGGAGGAGGGAAATGACAAGTGCCTTGGGGAAAAACGCCAACATCGCCGCTTTCATGGCCTCTATTTGCTCATTCTAGCGATTAAGTTTGTCTTGTGTGGCACGTACTTGTGCTTCAATGACTAGTCGGGTAGCTCGCTCATCTTTTCGTTCACTCGCCATTTTTTTCAATTGCTCCTTCATTCGAGCATTCTAACTTGCGAATTGAGTGTACTCGGTAGAAGTGTAAGAGAAATATGTGCGTGCACCTTTGTTACAAAGTGGTTCATACCACACTTGTTTCCCCTTATTTCCGATCCTGAATAGCCAGTGGGCGTTAGCTGGCTCATCTATTAAATATAAGCGTCCTGAAAAAATAAAAAATGAGTAAGAAATTATAAAATAAATAGTATTAAAGTTGGATATATATATATATATAGGCAAGTTCTAATGAGTCCACCTTCAAAATTGAGTCCATGAATCCTAATCTTGGCCATTGAATGAAGAGGATGGAGGGACAAGGTTAATATATATATATTGTGACAACCCTCGTGAATTCGGAAATATAAAACATACAAGCATGTGAATGATATAGCGGAAATAGGTAGTTTTAAAAACTTTTATACATGCAAGTGAAATAAAACGAGGAGTGTCAAAACATTACAAACTAAATACGGAAATACATCAAAGAGACGGGGTCTCTTAAAATGTTAGCAAAGAACAAGTGTTTAACCAAACTAGCTAATATCGTCTAGAGGTGAAACTTCCAGGGACAACGCCCGCTAGCTCACACCCGAACCCCAAAACATCATATCCAAAAAGGCATCCAAGCAAGCAACCTGTTCATTCATGAAAAACATGAACGCCACAGTCAGTGGGGAGTAACTCCGGGTTCTCCCAGCCATATCACATTAAACGTACATATAAGGAAATACAAAAGTAAAGCATGCATATATATACATACATGTGAGTTGCGATAAGAATAGATAGGCAATTCTATAGATAATGATAAGAACATAAGAGGCACCAATCCGAATCCATCATGATATTCAAAGACTCGGGGAAGACACTCTTAGGCAACCGAATACGCTCACTAGGCTTACATCTCACCGTTAGCGGTATAAGTTTGATAAGATTGAGACTCGACAAACAAACCATGCCAAGTCATTCAATGGTTCAATCATATAATCATTCATGTAATCATCCATCCAAACACACCGACACAATGACGACATCTCTCACGGTAAATGAAACGCACTAGCATCGTGTACAATAGCAAGACAAGCCAATGGAAGTCCACAGGATAAGACGTTTCCCTGAACCGTATACGATAAGACGTTTCGTATACTCATGACCCAAACAAACAAATTCACGGGATAAGACGTTTCCCGGAATCATGTACGATAAGACGTTTCGTACACACAAGACTCTAATCCTCTCGGTAGGACGACGATAATAATACGGTCCTAGTCTAATCCTGGCCAGACTCTCGGAATAAGACATGTTCCGATTCGACATGTGGTAAGACTTCCACATCCAAGACTCGGTCATCATAGACGCGAGTACCCCAAATTCGGCTAAACCACACGAAAGAGGCGGAAAGAGATCTATAGTCAAAAGTCAAGCTAGTACGCTACATGCAATAACACCACCTCGCAGGTATACAACATTTGACGGTCGGGTCGATCAACGCATTGCGTTCGCCTCCTAACAACGTCGTCATATCCCCACTAAACATGCATACTAGCATCAAGGATACACCCCATCGCTCCGACATTCCAGTCTAACGAGTATAAGGGTGTAGCCGGGAAATGAGAGTTCATAGCACAAAATCATTAGTGCTCAAATCATAACATATGTAAAACCGACTCAAAGTGGGACATAGCAAAAACCGTCACAAAACATGTGATACAAGCGAAGGAAAATATCATATATCCAACACATGAATCAATACATGATACCCAAGCATTAGACCAAGTTTAAGAAGCATAATAAATAAGAAACATAGATAACTCTCCAAAACAACAAGTTTGGAAACTAACTTACACAAGGGTTCACTTCCACGTCATATTAGAGTTCTAGACATCTTAAAGAATATCCAAATTGAGGTGTATCTTATCCTCTTACGGTTCCCAAGAATGGTCACAAGCCCAAAACAAGCAAGTAACGAAGGAGATATGATCATTCTACCAAAAAGGGTCAGTGTAGTGAAACTGCACAAGTCACGACCGTGACTTGTATTTCACGACAGTGACATGCCATCTCACGACCGTGAGATGTGTGACCAATTCACCCGAGAACCTTCATCATAAATTCAATCCTTTTATTTCCAATTCTCATAATTCATTTCTAATAACTATCAAAAATCAATATTCATCATCAACAATCATCAAATAACAACAATCATCATCCATAACATGAATCCTAAGCTTCTAATCGTATTCTAAATACGATTTCTAGCATATAAAGCATGTAAAACACGTAAATGATACCGAGTAACCCTTCACCGTTACCTTAAAGCGTCTCTACTAATCGTCAAGCTCCTCTTCAATAAGGTAGTAGTCTTTGTCGGGATCTTGGAGGTCACCACCTACATAAAGATCATAAAAGATGAATGAAATTCACCTTGAGAAAGACGGAATGATTGAAAAGCGAGAAAGACGATGATTTTAATATCAATACGGATAGAGGAAGGTACGGGGAGAAGAATGAGACGAGCTTACGTGAATTCTATCGAGTAATGAACGAGCTAGGATGAATCAAAGATCGAAAAGTTATGGAGGCAAGGTTTCTTAAGGAAGAAGTAAAATTTGGTTTGTGTTTGATTTTGTGTTGAATGAAATTTAGGTTAAGGAGTAGTGTGAGTTGTGTAGGAGAAAAGTCAACGGAAGTCAAAGACGGTTCCAAAGTCAAGGAAAGTAAAACTCGACTCAAAAGTCAAGAAAAGTCAAACTCGACTCAAAAGTCAAGAAAAGTCAAACTCGACTCAAAAGTCAAGAAAAGTCAAACTCGACTCAAAAGTCAAGAAAAGTCAAACTCGACTCAAAAGTCAAGAAAAGTCAAACTTGACTCAAAAGTCAAGAAAAGTCAAACTCGCCTTAAGACGGGATTTTCATGGAATCTCGCAGAAATTCCAAATACGAACTCAGAATTTCTAAATTTGACTCGAAACATAAAAATCTTTATTAAATCTTAAAATTACTGAAAAGATTTCGTAAAATATTTCTACTAGAAAAATAGGGTACATTTCCGGGTGTTACAATCACCCCACCTTTTTAAAAAGTTTCGCCCTCGAAACTTGAGAGTAGAAAATAAACGTATCAAGGACCAGAATCGGTTTTCAAAATTAATACTAAAACCTTTATAAGAGAAACATTTATGAAACGAGGTTCTTCTCGAAAACGATTTAAGGAAATTTTTCATAAGTGTGAAACTTTACTTACGGATCTCAAGAGTGCCCGTCGCGAACGAGAACTCAAATTATCCAAATCAAATTAAAGTTGAAATAGTGAAATCGAAAATCAAATAAGCGTTAGTAAGTGCAGGACTAGTCACCAGACGTCTCCAATAATAAGTACAAACATCCGACCAAACGCCAAATCCAAATATAAAAGCGAAAGAATCTATTTTCTCCAAAAAGAGGATACAAAGTCCATCTTTAGACTTTTTTAAAAAGTAAAATTAGGATTACGATATGGAGATTTGAAAGTTTTCTCTAGGATAGAATCAGAATAAGAAGACATTACACGAACTTAGAGCTAACTCGAATATCCAAATCACAAATCGTGATACTAAGAGATACGTCCAAACGAGTAAAATGGACTAAACAGGGACAGGATTGAAAGGTAGCGGATTGAGTAAGGATCAGATTGAGGGAAAAGAGAGGAATGAACCACATTACTATCTTCCATCTATGAAAAATTCAAATGTCGATCGCAACTCGACCTTACTAACCGCACAAGTAAACTAGTCCTCAAGAGAGTGCAAAAATATCTTCAACATTTTCAATCATCAGATTCCTACTAAAATATTTCATAACCATAAACTTCGAGTAACAACTTCCAATTATTCAAATTCAATTAGAATCTTCTAAGGTCCATCGGCACGGTAGACTCCACAACTAACAACCCACATAAAAATTTCACTACGCACTCTAATCTTCTTAGCTCCATTAAAACTCTTACTAGAAACTATCAACCAAATATTTATCTATGCAAACATGATCGCTAACAACCACCAAGTAAAGGACTTACCATGAAATCCTTTAATCCAATTTACTTCAAACTCATTATCCTAAATTTACAAGGACTTTTTCATCCACAAAAGTCAAAACACAATTCCTCAAGCAAAGGATGAGTACAAATTCCAAATCATACCTATTGCCAAACACAGGGCGATACGTCAATTAATCAAATCATCTAGCCCATCAAAACTCAAAATGTATCGGTCTTTGCTTATGAAAATTTTCTTCGAGATTGGTCACCAAGTCCAAATTCCATAAAGTAAACATTCTTGCTAGGGTCCAACATATAAGGGTAATAAACTCTCAAGTAATCTTTAAAGCAACCACTATAATCCTTAACAACAACAAACTATCATTACGATCTATTCGATCCTCAAGGTGATATTACAATATCAAGATTCAAAGTCTAAAATCATCAAGAGAGGTTCAACCTACTTATTCTTAATTCCTTATAGTCACTTAAACATGAATCCAGCTCCATAGGGTGGGTAAGTACCATACTTAGCGCATCATCAAAATACAACCACTAACTCCTTACATTAGCTAAAGAGAAAACTACCTCACAAGAGATTATGGAAGACGGACATGATACTATGAACACTAGGAGGCATCATGCAAGAACTACGATCTGATGGAAAAGATGAAAGCGGAGAAGGAAAACGAAATTGACCTAAGGAAAAGAACCTACCAGTCACTATCTCCGGGTGAGCATTAGCTTCGGCTCGGCTGAGTACAAAGATGGATCCCTTAGCTTTGGCACCGGGTGCGGGATTCTGACGGTCGGGGCAATCACGAAAGCGGTGACCCGGCTTCTTGCAGAAAAAGCAAAACAGGGGCCTATCATAGCATCCAACTCCGGGATGAACGGGTCCCCTACAACCGTCACACATTCGTCCCTGAGCTTGAGGGAAAGCATTGGGCCTAGGAGCCGCATTTGAGATAGCTTGAGGGTGAAAAGGAGCAAGTGATCTTGCATTGGAGTTTGAGGGAGCATTGAAACGCCTCTTGTTAGCATAGGCATTAGAAGAAGAAGGAGCGAGGGATCTTTTGTCATTGAAGTTTGACCTTGGAATGAAAGAGGGGGAAGGAGAGAGATTCTTCATCTTCGCTTCATCTCTAACGGCCTTCATTGAGTTCTCCGCCCAAAGGGCATCATCATACAACTCCCCGAAAGAAGTAGAGCTCCTCCTTACCTTACTTTGAAGAACGGCACTCAACTTGTTACGGTAGTAGAATGCACGGTCTTCATCATCACGAATAAGCCTCGGAGCGAAATGCGCAAGCTTATTAAACTCCGTAGTAAACTCTTGAGCGGATAGGTTGCCTTGCTTAAAGTCTATGAACTCCTTGAGCCTTTGCTGTTTAAGCTCTTTAGGATAAAATCTACCCTCCACAAGAGCTTTAAAGCAAGCCCAGTTAAAGTCCTCTTCAAGAGTTGCGGTGGCACTTGTGATAGTCCACCAGTTGTCGGCTTCCCTCACCAGGAAGTGCTTTGCGATCCTAACCTTGTCCTCTTCTCGGACTTGGTATAGATCGAACTGCTTCTCCATTTCACGGAACCAACCGGATAACTCTGTAGGGTCCGGTTCTCCACCATAAGGTACAATTTTACTCCTTGCAATTTGTCCCGCCACCCAAGCATAGCCACCCTGATGGTTATCCTCCCTTCTAGGGGGAACTTGGTTGGCATGAGCTAAAGCTGCATCTTGCTGGTTTTTCAGCACATGAGTGAGAGCTTCCATCATAACGTTCTCAGCTAATCGTGGTCTAACCATCTTCATAAGAAACCAAAAACAAATTAAGTTACTCCTATCAACTAGCATAAACAAATAGACTACCAAGTAAAGTCCTTAACTGTGACACCCTCAAATTTGCGGAAAGAAAAAAATAATTTAAATAAATAAAAGATGAGAATACGTTTCTAATAGGTTCACTTTATGAAAATCGGTACATTTTAAAACCGGAACCTACTATTAAATATATTCATCATAAGAAGGTGTCTTAAATAAAAAGGTTCATAACAAAAAGGAAATAATGTTATACATAAAAAGTATCTGAAACGGGAGACATATCTCCCGTATAAATACAGAAATAAAAGAGTGTATAATAATATACAATCCTAAAGAACCGAATATGGGTCCAAGGTAAATACTTCGCTCGCTAGCTCGTCAATGTACCCAAGTATGCATCACAAACCTGCCAACCACATTAAATATAAACACGGAAGCCACAGTCAGTGGGGAGTAACTCCGAGTTCTCCCAGCCACGAAATGTCGAGTTTAATAAAACATGAATAACATAAAGAAATGTATATGGAAAATACAAAACTTAACATATACGATATGCTTTTCATGTTATGAAACAAATAACTAACATATAACCTAGCATGTGAAAGCTATCATGTGAATCCGTTAACAATCTATAATACGAGGTAGGGAAGCTGGTATGCTAGCTCAGAGGTTACCTTTAACATGGCCATGATACCCTCAAACCCTAATCAAACATAATATCATGTGAATCAGTTAACAACCGGTAATCCAAACTCTATCAACCTTAGCCGGCTTGCATCTCACCTTCTAAGATTCATAGAATCATCAAACATGAAAGACCAATACGTCTATAAACAGGCATAAGTTCTTAGGACCGTCAATAGAAGACTTCTGTAACTCGAGTCTATACCTACGAGGTAGGATATACTTATATATTTTAGCTCAGCGGTTACCCTCATAACATGGCCAAAATACAAAGCACACATCTAGGCTCAGCGGTTACCTTTAAAACATGGCCCAGATCTAAAGCACATATCTTAGCTCAGAGGTTACCTTTAAAACATGGCCAAGATACAACTCAACCCTAAACCTAGACTGCGCAGACCTAGAGAAATGCGAAGATTCATCGCACCCAAGACTCATGATACAACCACATGAGTACCCTAAGGAGATCCACCAAAGGGTTGGCTAGTACTTAAGCTGGCTCCATTCCCAAAGTGGAAGCAATAAGGCAGCCATGCCCCGACTTGGAGATCCACCAAACCGGGACACAAAAGATATCATCAGGTGAACATATACTCGTTAAAGATAGTAAAGCCTATCCATGTCATGGTCCAAGCTACTCAATTAGAATTAGAATGGTCAAGACGCCATATACTCCTAATTCTCTATGGGTACTTAGTCAACACGACATATATCATACAATTAAACAGTCACGGGAAAAAACTTCCTATCATGTGACTAATTGCATATAAATCACATTCAAATATCATATCGCCTCATATCTACTAAGGCTCATTCATTTATTCATTAAATAAAACCTTACCTGAAGACAAATCCCCGACCCGAGTCCCGCGACGGGTCATCAGTCAAAACGGGGCTGACTAGATCATAGTTTGACCAAACACGTTTGGTCAAACCGGCTAGAAACAGAGTCTTAGCCATTTAGGCTTGAACATAAGAACATCATATTCTATGCCATCTATTTTCATTCAATTTCTAACATGTGAATTATTAATTCATACGAAAAACCGCTTGACTTAAAGGATATCAAATTAAACTATGATCTCGTATTATAATTTCTAACATGTGAGAAATAATAATTTTATGAAAAACCTTT
Organism: Heliosperma pusillum; assembly: GCA_022085475.1. Taxonomy (NCBI): domain Eukaryota; kingdom Viridiplantae; phylum Streptophyta; class Magnoliopsida; order Caryophyllales; family Caryophyllaceae; genus Heliosperma; species Heliosperma pusillum. The sequence goes on along the minus strand of JAIUZE010021560.1, from coordinate 69 downwards.
TAATTAAATAATTTTACTTATTAATATTTCTCACTTGCTAATTATTACAAAACGCGATAAAATAACGAT